>PGFW01030437.1:9446-21488 GCA_003123925.1 Haematobia irritans | reverse complement strand
AAACGAAGTTTATTATATGGGAGGCTATTTATTGTAATAAATCGATTTTCATATATCCCAATTTTGGCAAGCACTTGACTACCACTATAATGTACTCTCATAGTGTTAAAATTTCAACAACCAAATTGGGGTAAACAGCTCTCTGGCTTCTGGGACGCCGTATTCGTCATATGGGCGGAAAGATATAAATGGGAGCTTATATCTATAATCTGAACGCGATTTCTTCCAAAAATCAAATAGGGTTGTATTTCAAGACCGCAAGATGAAGGAACAGGTGCCAATTGTGTAAAGGCGATTGACTTAATTGCGACCTAGAACTTTAATCACGAAAAATTGTGTTCACGCAGACAAACAGACGGACGGAGGGAGCAGGGACGGGTACTAGGGTTATATTCGACTCAGGGACCCGCACTGAGGCGGATTATTGCGCAGACAGCCATGTGTCTATCGTCGTCTCGCTTCTGCGTGTTACAAAACATATGCAGCTAAAACTTATAATACCCCTGTTCCACAAGTGTGGCGCAGGGTATAGAAAATTGGTCTCTGTTTGTCATATGAGTCTAAATCGGGGCGAAAGCTATATATGGGAGCTATATTAAATGCTTCACCGATTTCAACCAAAATTTGGCAAGCGCAGTAGGCTACAATGCCTAATTCTACTCCTGTGCAAAAATTTCAACTTATAATCGGAGGTTAAAATTGGCCTCTTGTGGTCATCATGAGTGTAAAAATCGGGGGCGTAAAGGCTATATATGAGAGATATAAGTTATAAATCTTGAACCGATTCAATAAAATTTTTTCAATAAAAATTTGGCACCGCTTGACTATAGCGAACCAAGTGTTATATGTTTGAGCAAATTTCAAAGAGGCGCAAATCAGGGCTAATTCTAGTCAGGGGATGGAAAATGCAGGTACTATAAGGTATTTGGCTTTCAATACTTTTTCACGCGCCGGTGCAGTACGCGTAGTACCCCCGGCGAAGGATTTAAGTACTTTTTGTGTAGACATTTTTGAGACGATAGTCAGATTTATGGGTACAGCATAGCTTTGACAAAATTGTTTTAAATATTTTGAAAAAAGTATTTATCAACCTTATTTGGCTAAATAGCCCTTTTACCAATACTGGCAAAAACAGACATGTTCATGTGGAAGAAATCTCGATTTGTAGAAAGAGCATAGTCAACAACAAAGGATTGTTATTGAAGCTTCAAGAATTGTTTTTAGTGCGAAAAAAGAATGCGATTTCCTATATTATCGATTTTTTATTTTGGTAGAAAAATGTTGTCAAAAATTTAATTTTCTATATAGAATTTTTGCAAATTTTATTTTTATAGAAATTGTTGTAAACATTTTATTTCTATAGGAATTTTTGAGGCCAAAATTTTATTTTCTATAATGTGTTTTTTGTTTGCAAAAATTTTGATTGATCTATAGAAGATTTTTTGCATTAAATTTACTTATTGGAAAGTTTTGTCAAAAATTTTATTTTGCTTTAAAAAATTCAGTTCTTGGACAATATATCTTCGAAAGGGTGAGAATTTTTGTTGAATTTAGTAAAAAGTACCTTTCCGCTCAAAAGAATGCCGTTTTGTTGTACTTCCTTAAAAAAAATTGTAATTTCCATCCTGTTCTAGGTGCCATAATAAGTGCAATAATCGGGCCGAAAGATAAATATGGGAGCTATAAATGTAAATCTGAACCAAAAATCAATGATGGTTCTAATTTTGACCCACAAAACATGCACTTGTGTCAAAGTTAGAAGAGCGATTGGACTATCAAACTGCGACCTAGACTGTGATGCAAAAATGTGTTCACAGACAGATGGACGGACGGACATGGCTAGATCGACTGCAGGCGACCCACCGCTGAGCATTATTCGCCAAGAGACGAGCACATGTGTCTATTGTCGTGCTCACTCTGGGTTGTTGCAAACATATGACTAAAGCTTGTAATTACGCACCAGTGTTGGCACAGTGTGGTGGCAGGGTATAAAAATGGCTTGTGCACGTTTCAAAGCCGAAGCTTCTATTTCATTTGAAGAAGTTTGGGTGAATTTCCACAGACGGAGCACACTGCCGACGGCAATTGCTAGAGTCAATCAAAATTTTATCCGCAACCTAATGGCAGAGCAAATTTAAAATACGGGAGTAGTTTCAAATGTTTTTTTTCATTTATTGAGGAGAAATTATCCTTGTTAGAATGGGCTTGCCCTTGGTAACGGAAAAGCTTCGAGAGTAAAGGATGTGAATTCAGCGCTGCGCAGCATTTCTCCCGACTTAAGGAAGAAAATCACCATTGCCCATACAAAGGCTTGATTTTGTGGGTACGGCAAACGCGAATAATGACGACAAAAAACCGTTGTTGTTTAACACTCCGAGAGCAAAATGACGAGCATACGGAAATGAAAACAAGTTATAGTACAGGGGCAGTAAGTATCTGTTAAAACACCCACGCACCAATGAATCAAAATATTAGGGTTTCTTTAGAGTTGCAGAGGGTTTTGAGGACAAGATCAAGCAGAGAGCAGTTCAAACCAGTATACTTCAAGCGAAAGATAGAATTGATAAAGATCTTTTACCATAATGAAGACCTTTATGCAGATTCTGGTATTTTATTAAGAACCATTGTCTTTGTTTGAGTTTTAGAGGAAATCATTAAAGCATTCTTCTTGTAAGTGTGGCTAAGAAAAGAATTATAAAATAACGTCTTGATTTGAGAATCTTAAATTCTGTAGTAAGTAAAATCTGGAAATTCTACATTGAGTTTCAAGCTTTTAATGATGCATGCGGCCTTCTAGCCACCTCGAAGAAGTGAGTCGGGTTCTAGTAAATGGAGGCAATTAGCCAAATGGAACTGCGATAAAAACTTAATCCGATGCACGTTTTTGTGAGCCTAAAAAAATACGTCAGAATATTTTACAACTGTTTCACGAGGCAAATCAGATAAAGACTACGGTTTGTAGAAAACCCAAGGAGTTAAATCGGGAAGAGATCGTTTCGCTATGGGGCCTAACACTAAAATATGACCGATAATCAAGCCGTTTTCCGGGCAACCCCTGCTTTATGACCCGAAAATACCTGCTAGATTTCCACATTTCAGGCATAATAGGAATAAAAACTGTCGGATTCTTAGAAGGCCCAAGAAGTAAAATCGAGGAAATTCGGTCTAATAATGGGGGCTATTTTACGGCAAATACATGGGCCGAATACTCACCATTTTTTGGTACCCTGCACTGTATGGTCATAAAATAGCCTCTAGATTTCAGCAAATTTCAAGGCAAAGGTTGGATAAAGAACTGACGTATTTCTATAAGCCCAAGAGTAAACATCGGGAGATCGGTGCTATATGGGGGCTATATCCAAAACATGGACCGATACTCACAATTTTTGGCACACCCTCTTTTATTGGTCCTAAAATAACCTCTAGATTTGACAATTTCTTCGAGGCAATATGGATGAAAATACTGATCGGTTTCTATAAAGGCCCAAGAAAATTAAAATCGGGAGATCGTCATATGGGGCTATACCAAAAGCATCGGACGCGATACTCATCATTTTTGGTAGCAACCTCTTTGCTGTCTCCAAAATACTCTAGATTTCCAATTTTCAGGCAAAATTGGAATAAAAAACTACGATGCTCTATAAGCCCAAGAAGTAAAATCGGGAGATCGGTTTTTGGTTTTGTTGAAGACCGAGAAATTTGTGTTCTGATAATTGGTTGAGCAGTTTTGCTGCAAGTAGAGGAATGCCGATGGGAATGTGGTAATTCCAAAACGGTGCGTCCATCCAACGATTTTGATAAAAATTTTCGATAGAAATAACTTTTTAGATACATAAAAATTTTAAAATAAAATTTCTCTACAGAAATAAAATTTTGGACTAAAATTCTGTCAAAATTTCTATAGAAATAAAATTTTGACAAAAATTTTTGCTGTAGAAATAAAATTGTTGACAAAAAATTTTATCATAGAATACAAATTTTGAATAGAATTTTTCTATGAACATAAAATTTTATAAGAAATTCTCCACAAAAATAAAAATTTTGACTAAAATTCTATAGAAATAGACGATTTTGAAAAAAATTTGTGAATAATATGTAGAAAAAATAATTTGACAAAGATTTTCTAATAGAGAATAAAAAATTTGACAATTTTTTTTCTATAGGAAAATAAAAATTTTGACAAAATTTCAGATACGACAATATAGATTTTGACAAAAATTTACTATACAAATAAAATTTTGAGCACAAATGGTTTCCTATACAAATAAAATTTTGACAAAAATTTTCTATATGAAATAAAAAATTTGAGCAAAATTTTCTATAGAAATAAAATTTTGACGAAAATTTTCTATAGAAATAAAATTTTGACAAAATTTTCTAATAAGAAATAAAATTTTGAAAAAATTTTCTATCAGAGAATAAAGTTTTGGTATTTTCCTTAATCCTAAAATATTTTCGACAGAAGAATTTTCCAATAGAAATAAAATTATTGAAAAATTTGTAATAATATTGTTAAATAATATTTCTGGTAAAATTTCAATAAAATCAAAATTTGATAAAAATTTCTTTGAAATAAAAATATTAAAAAAAAGATTCTAGAGAACTAAAATTTTTAACAAACTTTTCCAAAGAAAAAGATATTCTTAATGGTTTTTTTTTCAACACTCCAAACAAGTAGTTTTTTTTTATTTTGGTAGAGTGTGTAAATTATTTCTTTCAAATTTGTGGTAGTTGTGGTTATCTTTTTTGATTCGAGTGGTCAGTCGTGCTTGACGCGTGACAATTGTAATTGTAACAAATGACGCGAGGAAGAGCCTGCTTTTCTAAAAGGGCCCATTCTTGGGTTGACGCTGTATCGTAAACTGTTGGAATGTCCTGCTGCCAGAAATATTTGTCTGCCCAAGAGGCTTTATGTTGAGCCAAACGACAGATCGATGAATAGGCGGAAAGCTACCATCAACCAATTAACGCCGGCCCACTCACTCAGCGAAGTGATTTTTCGCACCTTAATTCTCGTGGACAAGGTCGAAGGTGTCAGATGTTCAGCTAACACCAAAGTGTAATTCCGATCATTTTGTGTTGTTCACAATGTGCTGCAAACATTATTTTAGAGACATTATTTAAGAATTTTTCAGGGGCATAAATCAGATAAAAACTACGGTTTCTAGAAACACAAGGAGTTAAAGTCTGGAAAATCGTTTCTTTATGGGGGCCCTATACTAAAATATAGGACGGCGACACTTCACGCTTTATCGGCCCGAAAATACCTCTAGGATTTCCAAATCTCAGGCAAATTTGGAATAAAAACTCCCACGGTCTTCTATCACAGCCAAGAAATAAATAATCGGGAGGATCGGTCCTAGTATGGGGGCATATACCAATAACGATGGACGCGGGAATTACTCATCATTTTTGGTACAGCGGGACACTACTTTGGTGTGTGGCTTCACCAGAAAGTAATCCTCATAGAGGTTCACAATTTCAGGCAAAATTGGAACTAACAAACTGGAGCGAACTCCTCTAAGTAAGCCCAAGATAGTAAAAATCGGGAGATCGGATCTATAATCGGCGGTCTCGAGTAGCGGAAGAAACGTGCGAACCGAGAATACTCCCACACATTTTTGGGCACACGTGCTTTGATACGTTCAGCCAAAAAATATACATTTCAGATTTAAAATTGCTCAGGCGAAATGGTGGGAATCAAAAAACCACGATTTACTATAAGCCTCAGAAGACCCGTAATCGGGTGAGATCGGTCTATTGGGGGGCTATCGCCAAAAACATGGCCGATACTGACACCAATTTTTGGTTACCACCTCTTTTATGGTCCGACAAAATACCATTTAGATTTAAAATTTTCAGGCAAATTGGATAAAAACTACGATTTCTAATAAGCCCAAGACCACTAATCGGAGTGGTCCGTTTAATGGGGACTATATCAAAAACTTTGACTGAAAATATACATCTTCGAACTTGACCTGTCCTGCAGACCAAAAGTAATCGATTGCTTCATTATTGAAGACTATAGCGCTCGATTTACAAGAGACAGACAGCCAGACAGGCCAGGCCTAGACAGACGGACAGACAGACAGGACAGACAGACAGACAGACAGACTAAGACAACGCAGAACCAACGACATTGTCATAAATCGTCATTTAGAATTTCTCGCCCTGATTCAAGAATATATATACTTTATATAGTCAGGAAATCGAAATTTCGATGTTTAACAAAGCGGAATGACAAAACTTATTATACCCCGTCACCATTGCTATGGTGGTGGGTATAAATCATGCAGATGAAGGTTATGACATAAATATCCAAAAAATAACAATAATGAAAAAAAATTTTGGTAATAAATTTGATATATTTTTTTAAAAATATACGTAATTTCCTTCATAACATAGAAGTATACGCCTACACAATAGTTTTTTTCGTAAGTACTTGTTATTAAATTTATACATTATTTAATAATGTCACTGCTTTTCCATTGAAATACATGAATTACTAGCACTAATATATCCAAAAATACTGTTTTTTTTTATCCGTGAGAAGCCACACCATAGGTATCAATATTAAGCACTTCAACATGAGACACAAATAAAATCAAAACATAAAGTTTACTAGTGTCGTAATAAATGTTAATATAAATAAAGTATACCAAAATATTATACATTCAATAATTATGGATATGAATTCGCAATTCATTTCAAAAGCCTGTTCTGAGTGTAGATCAGCATGACTTTGTTAGACACTTTGTAAGCAATACATGGGGTTGGTGGACTGTACATGTAGATTCGGACTGGCCCGAGTATATTTTGTCGTCGCATTGGTTAATAGATTTAAAAATGCCGCGTTTGACCATCCGCTAATAAAAAATCGTAACACCAACATCCTCTTCTCTATCACTCCAACCAAACTAGCCTAAAACAACACAGAGCTCACACAGCTTTATATTGTCCAAAATTGCTGCAGCTATTAGATGGCGAAGAGTACTTTAAGTACTATACATTCTTCGTATTACCGTAAAATACTTCTCCCGACATATATCCCCGACACTATTCAACTGCACACTATCAACTACACACATGGAACTAGCCAGTGCTACCACAACATTGACTCATGTTGATATGTTCATGTGTTGAGATGCTTGTAATGTCATGTTGCCCAAAATGCGTAGTGGACTGACTGATGTTGGCTGTCACTGAGTGATGTTTTTTATTTGCCGCGCTTGGGTGGAAGATCCTTGTGCCTTTTGAGCAACTCCAATTGGCATTTGTATTATAAAAAACAAAAAAAAAACACCTTTAACTTCCCGTTTTAGGCGATTTTCAATGCTTTATTATGATGACTTTATATACTCTGGGGGCTTCTTGACGCTTCAATGTTGGATTTCTCCCTCTCTCTCTCATTCGGCGCTTCAACTGCGGTGGTCAGTGTTAGCCTATAGTTTCGATTAATTCTCTTAAGTAAGAATATAGAGAAATACTCGCCTGTCAGCATATCCAAAATACAGATGTATTCGTCTCTGCTACCTTTAGGGGGGCGAAGGGCCGCTGTGGGCTTTGAGGTGTTTTTTTGTGTGTGCTGGTGATGCGATATTCTGGCTTGTCTAAACATTTGCATCTTTCGGGTCAATTCCATCATGACTTTGAGGTGTGGAGCTATTTTAATGTTCACTGATTGCGCCATGATAGAAATTGTTCCTTGAATGTTGTGGGACAACTGACAACGCCACTACTACCACCACCACTCACCCCACCAGCCGTCACCTCTATCACCATCACGGCGTTAATATCGCATTGAGCAAAACTATTCGGGTTTTGTAAATCCAGAGAATGATGTTCAATCCAATTATTTATGGGTTGGTGAGTTCAACGTCACTGTAGCAAATAAAAAAAATCTTTAAGGGCCTAGGGGAATTAAAGTGCCTTAAACTGTGAGAAAAATCTTTGTCTTATTAACGAACTGTGACATCGGCCATCAAAGAATATTCGTAAATATAACGAAAATTTTCTTATTGGAATGCAAATGCATGATTAACGTAAATGAAATTAAATTACACCGGGAGAAAAAACTTCGTTGTGTTAAGGAAATTTCAAAACAAATTCGTAGATACAATGAATATTGTCTTTACTATAACGGATTTCGTATTATGAAATGTTTCTTACACATTAACAATTTTCAATCAAATAGTGAACGTTTCCGTTTTATCAATGAATATTTCATTTTATATTAACGAAAATTTTCTTGGTTCAATTTTTAATTATAATTATAACATGATTTTCGTGGATTATTTTTTAAGTTTTTTAGTTTTATTAATTATTTTTAAACTCAACAAAGTGACTTCGATTGAATTAATTAAAACTTTTGGCGATGAATCTCCGACAAGGGCTAGTGTTTGTATCACTTTGTGCGCTTGTTCCAAAATCAGTTCACCTGTTCAGGAAACCATTGATGCTGTGCGGAATGATTAAAAGATTGTCATGTGCTCTAGCAGTAGTGGTGGAACCAGCATACATCAATATTTGGCATGAAAATTTGAGCGTCGGCGCAATCGATGCCAAAGCTAACAAAATTTTGCGAAAAATTTTACTGAAAAAAACCAAACAAAAATTTTATTTCAATAGTAAATTTTTTATCCATTAGAAATAGTTTGATGTTGTGGAGTTTTCAATCTATAGAAAATAAGCATTATACGGTCCGTAACGTTCGGCCAGGACCGAGCTTAATGCCCGCTCCACCATGGATTGCATAGAGAAATGTCTACTGAAGACATGTCTCCACAATCGAATTACTTGGGTGCGGTAACACTTGCCGATGGCAAGGTATCTTAAAACTGTCCTATACCGTAATATATATCCACATACAGTCATACGTGGTATAATATTAAACTAGAAAGGCGATTAATACGGCATGATAATTATACCGCTGCGCCACACTGTGGACAGGGTATTATAAGTTATGCTAAATTGTTTGTAACACCGCAGAAGGAGACGAGATAGACGGACATGGTTATATTCGACTCAGGAAACCAACCGCCGAGCATTAATTGCCAAAGGATACCATGTGTCTATCTCGTCTCGCTCTGGGTGTTTACAAACATTTGCACTAACTTATGAATAGCCCTGTTCCACAGTGTGGCGCAGGGTATAATTAATATTGCGTATTTAATGGCCTTTTTCTAGTTTTTAATATATACACGTAATGGACTTATGTGGTAATATTATTACGGTATTAGGAAGGTTTTAAGATACCTTGCATGCAAGTGTTACCGAACCCAAAGTAATTCGATTGTGGATGACAGTCTCAAGTAGAATTTCTATGCAATCCATGGCTGAGGGTGCATAAGCCTTCGGCCTGGGACGAACCTTACGCCGTATATGCTTGATTTTCTATTAGATATGAACTTCCACAACATCAAACTTTTCTATGGAAATAAAATTACTATTGAAATAAAATTTTTTGTTTGGTAGTTTTTTTTAGTAAAAATTTTCTCGAAAATTTTGTTAGTTTTTTGGCTCGGAGGTGCTTCGCACGCTCAAATGTTCATGGGCAATATTGATGTATGCTGTTCACACTACTACTTAGAGCACATGACGATCTTGTTATATCAGTTTCCGCACAGCATCAATGGTTTCCTGAACAGGTGAACTGATTTTGGACAAGCTGCACAAAGTGATAAACACTAGCCGCTTGTCGAGATTCATCGGGCCAAAAGTTTTAAATTAAGTTTCATCGAGTCACTGTTGTTTGAGTTTAAAAAATAATAAATAAAACTTAAAAAACTTGAAAAAATAATCGCACGAAAATTGTCATGTTAATAATTAATATTAAAATTTGAACCAAATGAAAGATTTTTAGTTAATAATGGAAATGAATATGTGTTCATTGAGATAAAACGGAAAAGACGGTTCCACTATTTGAATTGAAAATTGTTATTTGTATAAGAAACATTTCAAATAAATACGAAAATCCGTTATAGTAAGACAATATTCATTGTAATCTACGAATTTGTTTTGAAAATTTCCTTAAGCAACAGAAGTTTTTTCGTCCGGTGTAATTTAATTTCATTTAGGTTAATCATGCATTTGAGCATTCCAATAAGAAATTTTCGTTATATTTACGAATATTCTTTGATGGCCGATGTCACCAGTTCGTTGAATAAAGACAAAGATTTTTTCCTCGACAGTTTATAGGCACTTTAATTCCCCCTGCAGCCCGCTTCAAAGATTTTCTTTATTGCTACAGTTTGACGTTTTGAACTTCAAACAACCCCATAATGGAATTGGATTGAAACATCATTCTCTAGGATATTACAAACCCGAATAGGTTTTTGCTCCCAATGCGATATTAAGGCGGTGATGGTGAATAGAGGTGAGTGGTTGGTGGTGGTGGTGGTGGTAGTATGGCGTTTGGGGGGTTCAGTTGTCGCACAAGCATTCAAGGGAAACAATTTTATCATGGGCAGATTCATGAAACCATTAAAATAAGCTCACACTACAAAAGTCATGATGGATTGACCGAAAAGATGGCAATTGTTTAGACAAGGCAGACATATCGCGACATCACCAGCACACACCAAAAACACACGGCTCAAAGCCACAGGGCCCCCTTCGCCCCCTAGAGGTAGAGGACGAATACATCTGTAATTTTGGAATATGCTGACAGGCGAGTATTTCTCTATATTCTTACTTAAGAATATCGAAACTATAGGCTAACACTGACCACCGCATGAAGCCCGAATGAGAGAGAGAGGGAGAAATCCAACATTGAAGCGTCAAGAAGCCCCCAGAGTATATAAAGTCATCATAATAAAGCATGAAAATCGCCTAAAACGGGAAGTTAAAGGTGTTTTTTTTTGTTTTTTATAATACAAAATGCCAATTGGAGTTGCTGAAAAGCTGCACAAGGATCTTCCACCCAAGCGCGGCAAATAAAAACATCACTCAGTGACAGCCAACATCATGTCAGTCACTACGTCATTTTGGGCAACATGACATTAACAGCATCTCAACACTAACATATCAACATGGTCAATGTTGTGTACACTGGCTAGTTGCCATGTGTGTAGTTGGTATGGTGCGAGTTGAATAGTGTCGATGATATGGGTGAGAAGTATTTATGGTGAATACGAAGAAGGTATGGTAAGTTTAAGTACTCTGCTGCCAAAAATGGTGGAGTTATCGGTCCATGTTTTGGTATAGCCCCCATATAGACCGATCTCACGATTTTACTTCTTGGGCTTATAGAAACCGTAGTTTTTATCCAATTTGCCTGAGATTCGAAATCTAGAGGTATTTTAGGACCATAAAGAGGTGTGCCAAAAATGGTGAGTATCGGTCCCTATTTTAGTATAGCCCCCATAAGAACGCCATTTCCCATTTACCTCCTTAGGCTTGTAGAAACCGTAGTTTTTATCCAATGTTGCCTGAGAATTCGGAACCATCTAGAAGTATTTTAGGCCATGAAAGAGGTGTGCGGAAAATGGTGAGTATGCGGTCATATTTTAGTTAGGCCCATAAGAACGATCTCCCGATTTAACTCCTTAGGGTTGCTAGAAACCGTAAGTTCTTATCTGATTTGCCTGAATTGTAAATATTCTGGTTAATTTTAGGCTCACAAAAACGTGCATCGGATTTAACGTTTTTATCCGGTCCCATTTTGGTAATGCCTCCCATATAGACCGACTTCAACTTCTTGAGGTGTAGAGAGGCGCACTGATCGATTAAAATTGCTTGAAACTCTATGTAAAATTTCCAGATTTTATTCTTCTACAGATTTAAGATTTCAAATCAAGACGTTATTTTATAATTTTCTTGCACACTTACAAGAGATGTTAATGATCCTCTAAAACTCAAACAAAAATGGTTCTTATAAATCCAGAATCTGATAAGAGTCTTCATAGGTAAAATCTTTAAATTTATCTTCGTGAAGTAATACTGCTTTGAACTGCTCTGCTTGATCTCGTCCTCAAACCCTCTGAATCTAAAGGAACCCTAAATATTGATTCATGTGGGGGCGGGCCCGCGGGTCGTTAAGAT
>PGFW01030431.1:8399-23515 GCA_003123925.1 Haematobia irritans | reverse complement strand
CTTTTAATGATCAGGTTAAAATATTAATTGAAATTTTCAAATCAAATCAATTAATTGTTTAATCAAATATTTTGTTGTTGGAGGGTACATAAGATTCGGCCTGGCCACCATGGATAGCGTAGAAACTTCTACGAAAGACTGTCATCCAGAATCGAATTACTTGGGTTGTGGTATCTTAAATCGTTTTCTAAATTGTGAGTTAGTCCATACGTGTTATATATTAGACAAAAAAGGTATGTGTATGTGTTTGAGGCCATATATTAACACCACGTACCAAATATCAACTGAATCAGATGAATTTTTATCTTCCAAGAGGCTCCGCAAGCCAAATCTGGGGATCGGTTTATATTGGGGGCGACATATTAATTATAGACTGATGTAGACAATTTTGCATGGTATTGAGACCACATACCAACACATTTACCAAATTTCAGCGTCGGATGAAATATGTTTCTCGTGAGAGGCTCCGCAAGCCAATCGGGGGGATCGTTATATGGGGGTAGTATATATTATGGACCATGTGGACCAATTTTGCATGGTTGTTAGAGACGCATATACGCTACACCATGTTACAAATTTCAACCGTTGATCGGATGAAATTTGCCCTCTATTAGAGTTCCGTAAGCCGGAGAATCTGGGAGTCGGTGTATATAGGGGGCGATGAGGTATAACCTTATTGGGGGGAGGACGCTCCGGGGGCATGGTATGCGGACCACAGTTTTTTGCATGGTTGTTTAGAGCCTATGATCAAGTAGGACACCATGTACAAATTTCAGCCGGATGGGGGTGAAATTTGCTTCTTAGAGCTCGCCCAAGCCAAATCGGGGAATCTCGGTTTATAGATGGGGGGCTATGATATAATTAGGGAGCCCATGTGGACGAAATTTGCGCAGCGTCGGGACCCTGCGAAGTTATGTGCCAGGTTTTAGAGACCATTTACTGTTGTGTGTTGGTGTTGTTTGTGTGTTGTTGTGCAGCACCATGCTAGCCTGCGTTTTTGAGCGCCCATGGTGATAAACTGCCAAGATGGGGAGGGCCCGCCCTGGCGGCGGGTGGTGGGCCGGGTGGGTCCCAGTTTTGCACCCAGCGCCGGGGGTCCCGAGGGGGATCTGCAGTCCCGGTGGTCGGCGCGAAAATTGTTCGGCGGTGCTTTTCTTAGAGGCTCCGCAAGCCAAACTGCGCCCGCCGCCGCGGCGGGCGTTCGCCCGCCGCCCCCGGGCCCCCCCCCCCCCCCCCCCCCCCGGCCGGCCGCGGGCGCGCCGGCGGCGGTGTGGCGCCGAGAGGAGTGGGGCGCGGGTCGTGTGTCGGTGCGGGCGGTGGGCTACCGTCGGAGATGGCGGCGCGCGGGCCGCTGTCGCCGCCTCGGGGCGATACCTTTCATGCGAGTGGGTGGCGATCGGGAGCATTTGTCTGGAGGGAGGGGGGTGTGTGGTTCGTAAAGAGGAGTGGGGGGAGGCGCGGCGGTGGGCTCTCAACCACAAGTGCGTTTAGCCAAGGATTCCAGCGTGGCGGCGGCGCCGCGGTGCGGTGGGGCCCGCCCCCCGCCCCACGCCCCCCCCCCCCCGCCGCGGGCCCGGAGTCGGTGGGTGCGGGGCAGCGGCGCCCATAGGACCAGGAGTGTGTAGCCGGCCCGTGCGTCGCCAGGTGTTAGAGGGCCTGCCGCAAGCCAACCATGGGCGCTCGGGGCGGCGCCGGATGGGGGTGCGGATTATCTGGACCGCCGGGCGCGGCGCGCCGGCTCGGTTGCGTGTTCGGGTCTTATCGATCTGCTTGGTCAGCTTATAGTATAATTTATCGTGGACTCGATATGGACCAATTTGTGCATTTGGTTGTTTGAGACATATTACTAAACCACCATGTACCAAATTTCAGGCCGGATCGGGCGCTCCGCATCATGAAGACTTACTTCGCTTAAAGGCTCCGCGAAAGCGGGCAGGCCAAATTCTGGGGGGGAATCAGGGAGGTTTTATGGGGATATGGGCTGTTCTTTTGGAGTTTGTGGTCCTTGGTCTCGATTTATTTGGTATTGATACATGAGGCTTTTATAGGCTAACTACGGAGTCGTCTTTGGGGTTTAAAAATTGGAGTTCCTTTCTTTCCTCATGTTGTTTGTTGGGTGGTGTTTCGTATGTTGGTTCAATTGGATTCTTTTTTTTGCGTTTGAAAGGTTTCTTTACTGTGGATGGTTGGGTAGTGTGATTGTGTATCGGTTCGTTTGTTGGTCTATACTGTTGGTTTGGGTTTGCGTGTTTTTTTTTTGTGTGGTTGGGTATTTTGTTAGAGGTTTGTGACGGGGTTCCGTCATTTTTTTAGACGTCTGCGTTAATTTGGTTTTGGTGTTTTTTGTTGTGTTTTTTTTGGTTTTGTCAAGGTATGGTTAGTATTTTTTGGGGATTTTGTTGCTCATGTGTCATTGTTGCGCGTGGTTGGGCCTGTATGCTTGCTTGTCTGTTTTTCGTTTTTCCTAGTTTGATTTATCGAATTTTTATTAACTTTCTGCATTAAGGAGTTAAACTGGTTTTTAGGTTGTGTGTCCTATTGGTGTCTTTCATTTTGGGGAGTGTGGCTTGAATTTAGGAAATCCTTTGGTTCCCTGGTGGGGGTTTTAGATTTAGGGGCGATTGGTGTGAGGGCCGTGGTAATGGTTGCATGCGTTGAGTGTGGGTTCGTTGTGGCGAGTTTTTCGGTGGGTTATTTGTTGTGGTCAATTTTGGGTTTTCGTGTCTGTGTTTCAGATGTGGAGTTGGTCGGCTTAAGGATGGCGTTGTTGAGCTTCATGGATCACGGGCTAGTGTAAGAGGGTTCATGTGTTTCAATGGCTGTATCTAGTGTCTGGGCCCTCTTGGTCTTGTTCGTGTGATGCCGTGGTGTTTTTCATCGTGATGTGTCCGTCATGTGTATTCTTCTTTTTCGTTGTGTGGTTGAGGGCTGATGGACGTCGTGGGAGTTCGCTGTGTTCATGGATGTCGTAGTTGCGGGTGTTAGGTTTGGTGAGGGAGATGTTTTGATTGTCATGTGTCATTGGTGTACTTTATGGTGTGAGTGTTAGTGAGGCTTTTTTTGGTGGACGGGTTATTGATGTGACATTGGGATTGATGAATGGTCGGTCTGGGTGGGATTAGTTGAACTTTTTGGTGTCGTGAAGAGGATGTGGGTCCGTTCCTGTGTATGGGGGGTGCTATCGCGGGCTTCATTTGTGTTCGGAGCGGATTTACGTTGTTTGGGTTTTTGAATTCGGGTTGTGGTGGGTTGTTGGGTTGTTTGGTTTTACTTTTTGTTTGAGTTGGGTCTTGTAGTGTGAGATTACTTTTTTTGATTTGATCTTCATTTAATAATGTAATTTTTGGTGTTTGTTTGTTTGTTGTGTTTATGTTCTGGTTATGTGGTTTTTTGTTTGTGGTATATTTTGGGATTGGGGGCTTATATTTACTTCTTGTGTTTTTTTTAGACTTTGTTTTTCTAGAGTGGGGGTGTTTTTTATGGGGTATTGTTCTGTATTATGTGTGGTTCCGATTATGGTTGTTGATACCATGGTCTCCGATGTTCTCTCTTTTTATGTCTTTATAGATAACGAAGTTAACTGTGTGCCAGGAGTTTTCAGGATTAATTGGGTTTTTTTTCTTGGATAGCTTTGTTTCCGTCATGATTTTTTTCGATCTAGTCGTTGTTGTTGGGTGCGTGTTGGTCATTATCAGGGATTGGTTTGACTGGGACGGTTGGAGTGCTCAGTTTATTTTTGGGCTATTGACACCGTTTTTTATTTGTGATCTTGGTTATGAGCTTCAGATTTTGGCTGTTGTGCTTGTGCGTTCGGTCTGTTTTGGTTGGTTCTAGCTACCGGTTTGGTTTCGCGCTTAGGAAGTAGTTTTTTCCTATTTGTTGGATTGATTGGGTTTTCGGTTAGAGGTGTGTGGGTGGTTCGGTCTTTTTGTTAGTTATTACTTTTGGGTTGACGTGTTTTTTGATTTGCCTGATTGTGTATTTGGTTTTTGGCAGTGTTGGTTGTTTTATTGGTTTGTTGTTTGTGGTTTTTTGAGGTGTGAGGTGATATGATTGTTGTCTGTTTTCGTTTTTTGTTTGTTTTCGCGGTTATTTTTTTTATTCAGGTTCTCTATCTGGTTTTTTATCGTTGTTCCATGGTTAATCTTCTATTTTTTTGGGGTGTTGCTGATTTGGATTTTTGGTATGGTGGTGGGTATTGTTTCGGGGTTGTGTGTTGGGGTGGTGGGTTGATGGTGCTTACGGTCGTGGGTTCGTTTGTTGGAGTTTTGGGGATTATCTCCCAGTTATGTGGTGGTTCTTATCGATAGTTTTCTAGCGATGTTTAAGTGTGGAGATTGGTGGTTGGGTTTGTATTGGTTGGATGTGGTCAGTATCTCCACATGGGGTTTGTTCCTGTTGGGTTCGAAAGTGGACTTCCATATTTTGTTTTTTGTTGTTTTGTGGGCTTATGGTATTGTTTCAGTATTTTGATTACGCTGGTTTTTCTTTTTGTGTGTGCTGTCCGATGTTTTCCTGTTTTCGTTGTTTGTTGTTGTGGTTTTCTTTATATTCGCGACGTGGTTAGGGAGCTAAGATATCTTGTTTTATGGCTGCACATTTCGAGTGTTTGTTTGTGGGACTAGTTGTTTTATGGTTGTTAGGTGGGATTAGTATCTCTGCGCAATTATTCCGTATGAGGCCGAAACAATTTAGATCAAACCATTGAAAGTGTTTGTGTCGTTGTATTTCTGTGTAGTATGTTTGCGTGTTAATGGATCTATTATTAAAAAGGGACCTTCCTTTTTTTTAAGCACGGGACTCATAGAGAGTTGTGCATTTGTGTAGATTGTTTGGGGCTTTGATGTTGTATTACGATTTGTATTGTTGTAGTGGGTTTTTTTGAGAGAGAATTGAAATAAATGCTTAATTTGTTTATCCTGTGGGGGTGGTGGATTCGCAATGATTTGGTTGTGCGGTAGCTGATTTATTCTTTCATTGAGGGGTCCTTTGTGTTCGGGGGGTTTATTTTACGTCATCTGTTCAGTTATTTACATCTCGTATATAGAGTTTTAATTATTTTGATTTTTTCGGGAGTTTTTTATGTTCCACACAAAAGGTCAGGATTGTAAGGGACCAAAGAATAAACTTTCGATTTTGGTCAAGCGGATGTGTTGGTTTTGTAATTTGTGATGTTGTAGGATTATTGTTTTTCGTTGTGTTCCAGTATCTTCGGCACAAAAGAAAGAGTTGCAGTTCTCTCTTGTCTTTTGTCTCTCTCCTTCTCCGTTGTTGGTTGTTTTGGGTATGTGTTGGTTTGTTGTTTGATGTGTGTTTCCTGGTAGAGTTTATGGTTCTGATAGTTTTTATGTGTTTTTGTTGTTTGGGTCTGGTTTGGTTGTTTTTATTTGTTCGTTGATCTTTTGCGATTTGGATTTCATTTCATTGGTAATCGGTTTCTTGAGCTCGGGGTGTTTTTGGTTTGGTTTTTTTGGTTTTGTGTTGTTTTTGTTTGTTGGGTTCTTGGTTATGGGCGACGTTTAGATGGGGTTATCATTGGGTATTTTTTTTTTTCTTGGGTTGTGTGTTGGGGAGATGGGTTTTCGGTATTTGTTTTTTGTTTCTTTTGGGTTGGGAGTTTTTTGTTGTTGGTTGGGTATTGTGGCTGTGTGATTGTGGTTTATTTTGGTTGTTTCTGGTTTGGGTTTGGTTTGGTGTTTTATTTGTTGACTTGGAGTTGATTTTGGGTAAGGATGTGCTGCCGGTGGTTGGTCTTTTTTTTGTTGGTAGTTTTTGGTTTGGTGTTTTATTGTTTGTGTTGTATATTTGGTTTTTGCTGTGTTGTTGTTTTTGGTCGTTTGGTATGTTTAGTGTTTTTTGGGTGTGAAGTGATTGTTGTGTTGTTTTGTTTTATTCTGTTCGATTTTGGTTCTTTTTTTTTGCGTTTGGTGTTTTTGTTTTTATGATTGTTGTTTGTTAGTCCTTTTTGTTGGGGTGTGTAGAGCTTGCTTTGAGGGTTATTTGTTCCTGGTGGTGGTTTTAGTTGGGACGTTGTGTGTTTGGGGCGTGGTGATGGTTGTTGTGTAGGTGTGGTGTTTGTTGGAGTTAGGTGATGTTGTGGTCTTTTGGGGTTGTGAGTTTTAGTGGTTTCAGGTGTGGCGGTTGGTCGTAGGTTTGTTGAGTTATGGGTTGGGGCTAGTGTGGGGTTCCATGTGTCTATGGGAGGGTCCTGGATTGGTGTTTGGTTTGATTTTGTGTGTGGTGGTGTTTTTTGTATCGCTGGGTTGTGGATTTCTTTTTCTTTTTCTTCGTTGTTGTTGTGGGGGTTGGATGGGTGGTGGGAGTAGCTGGTAGTGTATGATAGTAGTTAGCGGTGTTGGTTGGTGGCCTTTTTGGTTTGTTTTGTGTCATTGGTGTTTTTTGGTGTGGTTCTGTTTAGGTCAGGATTTTTTGTGGGTTGGCGTTTTGGTGGAATTGGGTTGATTGTTATTGGGTGGGTTGTGCTTTTTTGGTTGGGGTGAGGAGGTAGACTGGCACTACTCTCTTCTTGTGCTTGTTGGCCAGTTGATTGAAGATTATCATTGCGGGTGGTTTAGTGTTTTTGAGACGCCGTGTGAGGTTTTTTTGTGTGGTTCTTACTCATTCGTTTTTGGTGTTAAGATATATTTTATAATTATTAATTATCGGATGTTGGGAAGGAACTGAGGAGGTATATTAATAGAGATGTATAATATTGTTGCGGCTTAATTTTGCGATTATTCGGAGTGGTTGCATTTATTATTTTTTTTTCTTAAAATGATGGTACATTTTCTATGGGTATTTTATAGTTATTTGCGGATTTTTTTTATGTGAATGCCGTGCTTAATTTTGAGTTTTTTAATGTTATTATTCGCATTGATTATATCCGTATTATTATGGGTTTCTTAATTTTCGACTGGATTAGTGTTGTGTGATGGCTAATACTAGTTTTAAATGGAATGTTGGTTTACAAATTTTATGCTCTCGTTCGGAAGAAAACAAGGTATAGATTGGCTTTCGTAAGAAACAATGGGATGGTTATTCCTATCATGTTTTGGCTGCACTTACTTCCATACTGGTATATATTCTGGGTTTCGTTTGGTGAGAATTCTGCGTTTATTTTGTGTGGGTTCGATGAGCAGTGTCGTTCCGTTTTTCGTTCTCGTTGATTTTCTGAGGCTTCAAGTTCGAACGATAAGGGCTTTTTTCTGAATGTGAAACATTGGCAGTGCATTTAGTGGGGTGTTAGTTGATGTAGGTTTCGGTTATGGTATTGTTCTAGAGTATTGGCCTTTATTATCTGGCCCTTTTTTTAGTATAGCCCCCATATAATTTGTTATATTAGTCGGGTAATGTTTTGCGGGTGGGGGTTTTCGGATCTTCTTTCAGATTTGCTTGCGGGTTTTAGAGAAGTAAGTTGATACGGTATTTCCGCTGTATATTTGGGGAGGTATCATTGTTTGTAGCTTATTATTTGTTGTTCGGTCTTGGTCTGCGGTTTTTGGTTGGGTTTATTGGGGTTCCTATGGTTTTTTTTATTCTGTTGTTGCTTGTGGGGTTTCGTTATCGGTCTATTTTGGTTATTGGCTTGTTCTTCTTTTTGGTTTGGGTTATTTATTCATAACCTTATGCTGAACTTAAATTTTTTGGGGTTGTTCGGCATATCCGGTCCATTAGTGTGAACTTTGTGGGTTTAGGTTTCTTATTGTCCCCCAGGGTTTGTAAATCCCGATTCCTCAGATTTTGGCTTGCGGTCGAGCCTTTCTAGGAGTCTAGAGATTTTCGATCCGATCGTGGTTCTTTTCCTTTTGTGTCTGAGGTATGGTTAGGGTTTTTGGTTGGTGTGTGGAGGTTGTTCCTGGTGTTTTGGTGTATAGAGATCGTTTTTTTGGGTTTGAGTGTTTGGTTTGTTTTGCTGTTGTTGTTATTTTTGGTTACATTGGGTGGTTGGTTATAGGTTTTATTGTTTTACATCTTAGGTTATTAGAAAAATTTATTGGTGTTCATTAATTTTTGAGCGTGTGAGGCCGGTTGCTTTCTGGGATTTGACTTTGTACTTGAATGCTAGTAGTCTCTTCCATTTTAAACGGTGAATCCTCAGTGATCTTTAGGCTGTGTTCTGTTTATGGCTTGCTTATATGTAGAAGCATTAATTTAAGGCGGCATTCCCGGTCTCTTTAGAAATAGTATTTTATTATCGATTGATTGTCTGGTTTATCTTTTATATTTTTGGGAGTTCTAGCTGGGATTTGGCTTTTTGGTTTGGTGGTGTATTTGTTGCGGCCGATTGTGTTTTAGGCGTATGGAAGGTGTGATGGCTTTGTAGGTGTGGGTGTCGTTGTTCGAGGTTTTTCCGTGGTTTACTCGTTGTGGTGGTTTGGGGTTTGTTTTAAGTGGTTTTGTGGCGCTTGGATGGATAAGGAGGTCCTTGTCTTGGCTTTGATGGGTCGTGTGGGTTACTGTGTCGTGTGGGTTGTGTATGGTGCTGACTCCCTGCGGTACTTGGGTATTGGTTTTTAGTCGTTGGTACGTTCTTTTTTTCGTGGTGTGTGATTTTTGTTATCTTCTTTTATTCCCGTTGTTTGTTGTTGGGAGTCTGTCGGAGTCAAGCGTAAGGGATCGTCTTGGATGATAGGTGTTGCGGTATGGTTAGGTTTAGGTGGGGGTGTCTGCTTGGCTTTACGTATTGTGTTGGTGATTTCTTTTGGTGGGCTTGCTATATTAATGTTAAGCCTCCTGCTGAAAGGAATTTCATTTTTTGGGGGGTTCTGTGTGTGGTTTGAGAGTTTTGGGTCCTTTCTAGAAATGGTACGTTCTTATAGCTTGGCCCGTACATATAACGCCGTTCTTCAGATTTGGTCTTGTCGGGTAGGTCCTTTCTGAAGAGAGAGCTTGGCGGGCTTGTGTTTAGATTTGGCAGCGGGATTGCGGCCTGAATTTATAGCATTGACATGGCGGTGGTTACTATTATTTTGGGGTTTTTCCTGACTATTATTGGTTCATTGGGTTTTTTAGACCATGCAATATAGGTTGGCTCCTCTTTGGGCACATTTTAGGGGCATGAAATTTTTGAATATTGGCTCCACATTTTATTGAGGAAATCTATCCCTCAGGTTTCTGGGCTTATTTCGTTAACCTTTTTTTTTAGTATTGAGGAAGTTTTTCGTGGAAGGTTGATTATTATTGTATAGCTCGCATGGTGTTATGGTAATATGTTCTTTAGGTATAACCAGTGCAAAAATTGGTTCGCACTATGTGGTCTCATTAGTGCATGTTTGGATTTTTTGGTTTAGCTTTTTTATGGTGGTGCTCGCTTCTCGCTTGCCCATATTAAGATCCGATCCCGATCTTGGCTTGCTCCTTGGAGAGGGACTTAATATTTCATTTTCCTGTCGCTTGAAATTTTAATCGGATTAGATTGTGTGTGGGTAATGATTTTGTTTGGCAGTGTTCCTACTGGTTGTCGTTGGAATACCATGCTAATAATTGGATGGGGTAGTTACATTCGCATGTTCCTTTTCTTATTATGGTGTATTTAGTTTTATGTAGGACCTATATTGTCGACTTCGTTTATATGATAACTCTATGCGCTTAGATTTGGCTTGCTCTGGAAGGCGGTTCTTGGTTATTAGATGTAAACAGACATATCATCCTGATTCACGCTTGCATGGTATGTTGGTGGTACAGTCGTGTTAATTTTGGGGCTCCATCATGGGGTTGGTTTCTTTCTTATGAAATCTATTTGTTGGCTCGAAGTATCACCGTATCATCAGTTCCTATTCTATGTCGGTTTATAATATTGTTTATTGGCGGTATACAGTAATTTGGCTTATAACTCACGGATTTAGGAAGATACAGTTTGGGTAGGAGGATACCCCACACCCTAGTATATTCGGAGTTCTGGTTTATGATTTCGTTCTTTATCTGGGGTTAGAAGCTCATTCTACGCGCTTTTCCATTGGTGCCGGACACGACACATAACATTATTTACTCTTTCATTATCTCACAACAATTATTTCATGTGATAGTATGTTAGGTTATAGGTGTGGTGGTTGATTTAAGTGAAATATTTCAATATTCTATGGTTATTTTATGGTTATGTTAACTGCTCTCGGATCAATAAATCAAAGATATCTTGTAATTTGGTTTTTGTTGCATATTTACTGGTTATTTAATATTGGTATGATTCAGATTCATATTATTATTAGATGCTTCGACTTGGAATTTGCGTATACTCTATTTATGTTCTCATTTGTATTAAGATATTTTTATTGATTGTGTTCAATTATAGCTTGTGTTGCTCTGATTTTGTTAAATCAATGTTGGTCTAGATTACATACTCTACCTAATAGTTCACCTATTCAGATTATTATTTGCGGATATACTAGCATGTGATTATAGGCTCATTCTGTTTTAACGAATAATTATTTATTATCATCTAATTCTTGTTGAACACTTTGTGTCTTCCGAGATTTGGTTGAAAGGAGTTAATTTATTGGTTATCATTTATTGATGTGTTGATTGAGTGAAGATGTTTTCCAGACTAAGGATTTAATCTTTTTTTTAGCGTATTTTATTGGAATATTATCTTTAGTGTCATTATTTTTTTCGCAGCTTGGTTTTATTGATCTAGGCTTGGAATTTAGTCTTATTAAATTTGGGTCTTTTTTGGTATTAGGCGCCACACTTCGTGGTTAATTGAATTTCTAGCACGTGAGGATATAAGTTTTTATATTGCTGTTTTAATACTACTTCGCGAGAACCGTTACAAGGGACGTCACTACTCTGTTAGTATCTGGGTTTTTCTTATTGAGTGGTGCGGGCTCGTGGCAGCCCATGTGTGAATTTGTTTTTGATGTTCATTTTTCGTTAATATTTTATTCATGACATTGTTGTTGCTGATAATTCCCTCGAGTCGGTTACTATATACAAAGAAATATCTCTATACCACTATCATTTGTGTTGTTCCAAACCTCTCGATTTTTTATTCTCTTATCAAATAGTTTCCGGCTTCTAATGAGGAAGTATTCTTACCAAACGATTCTAACGAACGAAATTCATTAATTTGATATTCGATTGGGTTCTTTTGTGTACGTCAATTTCTTTCTGAGTTGCCTCGAGAAAAATAGAGCATCTGGTTATCTGGCTGATGCACCTTTCCATTGCAGCTTTCATTTATGATTTTTTGTGGGTGCGGTGATGTGATACTTTTTTCGGAAGGGGGGTCTTTAGACATGCTATAAGAGAGGAGAAGTCGTTCTGGTGGGCACGATTCATTGGGTTGAACGTATATGGGTGGTAGCTGCGAAGCAAGTCGGTAAGATCTCGATCTGCTTTTCGATCACATTGACCATTTTTGCGCTTTTATTCCGTATTCCTGGGATGATGTCTTGTGTTGCACGGTGCGTGTGTACATGGGATGGACACCCTTATTTTATTTGGGGGTTCTATTTCGTTTCTTATCACGAGCTCGTTTTAACTTCCTACTTTCGTGGAAGAGATGTGTCCTGTTTAGATTCGCCTACCGAATAGCGGGCAGTTCATTGATAATAATTAGCTTGGTGTGATTAGGGTTTTTGGGTTTCTCTCAAGGATTAAAGATCGAGAGTACAATAAAAAATTTGGTTATGATCATAGCGCAATCATAAATAGGCTCGATGGGCCGTATTACCTTCTTTCAGCGGAATTTTGAGTCAATCACTCGCTTCTCGAGGACGATCTTAATTGTGTTCAGCCGGGCTCGTTTGTCCAATTTGAATGCCGCTCTCTGGTGTCTGCGCATCAGGTAATATGTAGACTGTATATGTGATGGCCCATGGTGGTGGTCTTTGGAGCTTATCGATTTGTTTTACTTATCTGAATGGTATATATCTTTTGTTATTGATCATTGATCGTTATATGATGCGTGGAGGAGCAGCACTCGCTCAGAAATATAATTCGGATCTGTGGGATTCGCGGTTGAAGGGGTAAAGTGGTCATTATGGTGTTGTTTTTTGTTCATTTGAGCGTCTTTCGGGGGACCCATCTTGGTTGTTACAGCATGAGCTTCTTGGGGCACGTTGTTTCCATATATTGACTTGATGAAGTGATATGTTCGGGTAGATCACGTTTTTTTTTGGAAATATCTATATAATGGCCTTGGAGTGTCTGCTTTGCTCGATTCATACTTCACGTTGGATTTTTACGGTCCTCTCCAACGATCCATGTGTGTGTAATATTTATTTGCATGTTGTCTTCGTCGAGTTTAACACGTCTTTTTGGAGTGTTCCACTGGTTCTAGGAGCACGTACCTACATTCGCTGTTCATTTCTCACGCATATTGCGGCTTGATTTTTGACACTACTCGAATTAGTAGATCTATGTTGTGTGGTTTCCTTGGAGTATTTTCCGTTATCAGGCCAAGGATATGTTGTGGTTTGTGCTTAGGTGGTCCACCGCACTGCGATTTCTTCTGCCCCTTCAGAAGAGGCTTTATGGGTGTGTAGTGAATACGACGATAATTCCTTTGTTTTCAACAGGGTTGGGTTTTTTTCACAATAACAAAGTTGCTTTAACAAAAGACTGCTTTTGTTATGTTTTTCGACGGGAATCTAAGTTTTGTTCTCTTACAGAAGTCAAATTTTTGGACACGGAATCGTTTGATATATGTTTTATTGTTTTGTTTTTTTAGGTATATAAGGGTTTTAGGTGAGGTATGATACATTCATTATACTGGCTTTCCTCGCATGTGTCAAACTGTGAGATCTTGAGTGCAGCCAACCTGGTGAACTATGGAGTGAGACTTTTTTTGTCTCGATTCTGGATTGGTTTAGCATTGCTTTGGTTTGGTTTCTGGTTCTTTGGTCGGTGGATGATTATTACATTAGGAATGTCTAGTGACTAGTACTCGGATTTTCCGGAACATTCTGTGATTCCGCTTTTGTTGATATCAGTTGTGATCTCTTATGGATTTTTATTGGTTATACGTAGAATCTATTAGGCTTGACAATGATCGTTCTTTTATTCTTGTTTACTGGTACAATGTTTTCGGCAGACAGGGTTGTCATTTCAATGCGAACTTTTACTATTTATGTTTCTTGTGAAGAAGACATTATTTTTGATGGGCAGATAATGTCGTTTTCAGAAAAGGAGAATCTAACTTTTCGTTTTTTTTGGTACTCTCAATGAATTTACAAGCTTCTGTTGTTTTTCGTAATCGGCTAAAGCATTTTCCGGTGGGATTTAGATAAGTCATTACGACCCTATATATATTTCGGACGTGGTGTTTTTAGTTGGTGGTATATGGTTACATCTGGCTTTTTTATTAATTTTTACACTTTTATCAATTTAGTCGGTACGCATATGTGATTTAAGAATACAAAAATTTAATTGATGTTGTTTGCAAAACTCTATTAATCTTTTGGTTGATTCAATCAACAAATTAATTGATGCCGATTGGAAAACTAAATCAGTTTCTAATTTATTCAATTAAATATTTTATTAAACTTCAATTAACTTTTCAGATAAACCAGTTAAATACTAAATTTAATATTGCAATCGACATCGAATAAGTTTTTTAATTAAAAAATAATAAAATTTTTTACCAGACTTAGTCTTCCGAGTTTGGATAAAAAGTTAATTGTATCACTTAATTTCTTAATTGATAAAGTTTTCAGACTAAATTAACTTGTTATATTGGAAATATTGTGATGATATTTTTTTCGATTTGCGTGGAAATTTAAATATCTTCATATAGCGCCCACACTTCTAGAGAAACTAGCAGTGAGGATAAGTAACTTGGATAACTTGGAGAATTACCAACGTCACTACTCTGGGTATCGGTTTAATTGGGGGCTATTGGGTGAAAGGTCTAAGCCGTTTGTTATTGTGAAAAAAATGGAAAAAAAGGAATTTCGTGTTTTGATAAAATACTGTTTTCTGAAGGAAAAAACGGTGGAAGCAATTACCTTGGCTTGATAATGAGTTTCCGACTCTGCCCAGGAAATCACAATAATTGATTGGTATGCGCAAAAGTTCAAGCGTGGGAAATGAGGCACGGAGGACGGTGAACCGCAGTGGACGCACCCGGAAAGGAGGTGTTACCGACGAAAAAACAGTCAAGAAAAGATCCAAAAAATGGATTGTGAAATGCCACCGTAAAATTGAAGTTTGATCTGAGATAGCAGGAGCCTGTAAAGAGATTATCAGAAGGAGACGTGTGTGGCTCATCATCATTGCATGCAATGGGGAGTTTGGATATGGCGGGAAGCCTCTGTGCAAAATGGGTGGCGGAGGCGAGCTCAACATTTAGACCAAAGACAACACGTGTTGATGATTCTGAGCGGGTGTGTTGCAGCTTAACGTCGTAAAGTACAAACAGAGGTTTTTCCATCCGGATGATGTGACAATGGAATGAAACATGGGGCTGGACAGTGCGCTAACACTCCCTGGAGTCCAAGTACGTAGTCGGGCGTTATCCTGGAACAAAGACGGCTCGTGAAAGGCGCGTCTCCGAAGCGTGGGAAGGACTCAAAGATGCGCGCTGGCAAAGTATACGGCCTCCGGTTTGTTCTGGAGATTTGCGCATTGTGGAATAATTTTGTAATCGATTATCTTGAAAGGGAAAAAGACCATCAACAGTGGCTAGGTTGGTGAGTCGTTGTTGGAGCGTCTTGAAGGTCGAAATCGCCGGGAAAACGGCCCCATAAGTGGAAGAAGAAAAAAAGATGTATGTTCCACCAAGGACAAGCGCACGCGTGCAACAAAGGACATTGGAGAACGATGGCAAAAACATACAAGTGATTGGCGTTCGAATTGCTTCCGCACCCACCAGTATTCTCCAGTATCCTGTCCGCCCAGCGACTTTTTCTTGTTCTCGAGACCTCAAAAGGGATGCTCTAGGTGACAAAATTTGGGTGCAATGAAGAGGTGGATCCGCCGAAACTGGAAGGCCTATTTTGAGGAACCGAAGGAGGACTACAAAGATGGTATCAAAAAATTGGAGGGTCGTTATAAGCATCGTTGTATCGCTCTGAAGGGAACTGTTGAATAATAAAAACGAATTTTGACAAAAAAATGTGTTTTTCTTTGTTAGACCGGGGACTTATCAGGGCCCAACATGATTTCATATATAGGCCCCA
>PGFW01030427.1:25202-37537 GCA_003123925.1 Haematobia irritans | reverse complement strand
GTTATGGTGGGGTACTTTTTGTAAAATTTTTCCTATTTAAAAAAAAATACAAATAAAAAGAGTTGATTACATAGAGGACTTTATGTATAAGGTTTGGAGGGTAAATATAACCATCGCAAAAATATCGTCATGCTCTGCTCAAAAGTATGTGTTAAAAACATGTAAGGATATAGGAGTCATCAAAACATATGTTCCCAAAACTTTGGGGGCGGGGATATAGAGTATAGTAGAGGGCTAAACAAACCTTTGGTTCGATTTACGTGGAGGGGGTAAAGGCGCTCGACCAACTGGTGCAGCACTGG
This sequence comes from Haematobia irritans, assembly GCA_003123925.1. Taxonomy (NCBI): domain Eukaryota; kingdom Metazoa; phylum Arthropoda; class Insecta; order Diptera; family Muscidae; genus Haematobia; species Haematobia irritans. The sequence goes on along the minus strand of PGFW01030427.1, from coordinate 37,235 downwards.
GTGGCGATGGCGAAGATATTGATGTAGTCGAAGAAGGTGTCGTTGCACTTGTCGATGGACTTGTCGTTACAATTGCCAATGATAAATTGGGATTGCTATGATTGGCTTTTTTAGTACGTGGTGGTACAACTATTGAAGAACGGTCAGAGCGTTCTGATGATACCGAGGGACTATGACGATTAACGTCGTGTATCATGAAGACACTAAACGATGAAATATTTTAAAAGATTTTAATTAAGAAAAAAAAAACAAAAATATTAAAAGAAAAAATATAGAAATGAATGAAGGGATGAAGGAGGAAAATAAAAGGAAGTTTAGAGAAAATTTATTAGAACACACACACACTCTCGTTGTATTAATGCCTATGTTAGAATCCGGAGGCTAATGTTAGGATTAGAATCATGCAAACCATATACCTGTCATTATACGAAGTGGATGAAGCTGCGCTGGCATTTATAATGTTGGCATGGTTACTAACGCCGACATGATTCAAAGCTTCAAGGGGTGCCGCCGGTGTGGCCAAGGGTGTACGTTGTGTTATCACCGGTGTGTTAACGGCACTTGCACTTATTGTAGACGAAGGGACATTGCCCAAATAGAATTGTACAGATTGTGATTCCACATTATCTTCGCTACCCGATGATTCATCACGCATGGCATTCGAAGTACTATTCAAGATGGAACTACCACTTAGACCGGAACTTCGACTATAGCCATCGATCATACCTGGATAAATAAATAAAAGTTCTTAAATTTTTTAATCGTTATGGGCCAAGCTGGGGGGACATTTAATGGATACTAGTAGCTGGTGGTTAACTTCGTCTAAATGGGTTTAGTTTAAATGCATTGATAATTAAAATATAGCTAGAGCAATTTAGTGTTTTTTTTTTGTCCTTGCAATTCAGCAATACAGCATTCAAAAGTACATATACATATATATGAGATTCGGACAAAGGAAAATGGTAATAAGATACAGGCAAAATGGTATCGAGAGTTATTCTGAGATTTCTACCAACAAAAATGATTTACTCATCGGATATCGATTTGGTTTTAAGAAACGTGATTTAGTGATTCATTATGATTAGTTGTCGGATATTCTTTTAAGTTTTTCTTCTTCTTGATCCATATGAGAATGTAAATAGGTGATGATGGAAATATAAGAGGAAACAAAAAAAAGAGAAGTAAATATTTTTCATCCATCATGCCAAGACAAACAATAGTAATGATGCATATTAATGACAATTTAAGAAAATTATTTACATACGGGCAATAAAGACAGACATATGTAAGACAAAAGAAAAAAACTCACTGGATTCTTACCTTGGAAGAAACCAAGTTTAGGCCCATATTTTCACAATTCTCAGTTTTCACAGATCTCTTTATGAACATCATTCACACGCTAAGATTCCTTGGGTTTTGTGGTACTACACATCTTTGTTTTTTTTTTTTTTCATGGATTTCAAGGTTTGTAAGGATGTATTGAACGCAAATTGGTACAAAAAGAATGGACATTTTTTTATGAAGAAATTTTACAAACATTTTTCATATGATGGTTTATGGAAACAACAAACCATTAAAATTGATTCCTTCAATGGAAACCATTTACTAGCTGCTTAAGCACGCATATACTTACTGATAAATCTCTTATTCCCTCTACTCTAACCCTTTGGATATTTTTTAGCCCTTCCGGTGTTTACCAAATTAATTTAAAAATTTTATTACCGACTTTTTCAACACAATGTGATTTGTCGCATAATAAAATCTATCGATCTATGGTGTACTACAAGAATTGTCGCATTTTATTCTAGATTTTTTTATGTAATTATAAGCCTTATAATTCCCAATAATTGTTCCACAAGTTAAAGTAAAGGGTGGTTAAATTGTAGGGCCGATGTTGAATGTGAACCACACCTAAACGCCAAGTTTTTTTCCGAATTTTATTTGACATTTCTCTATTTCAGATTTCTCAATTTGAACCATGGAGAGATACACAATCCAACAACGTGTTAAATGGTTCCACGAAATGGCAACAGTGGATGATCAATTTTCGAAGAAAATCATCTTCAGTGATGAGGCACATTTTCACCTCAGTGGATTCGTCAATAAACAGATTTCGCATTTGGGGGATGAGAATCCCAGAGTGATTGTCGAAAAACAATGCCACCACAAAGTATGACGTTTTGGTGCGGTTTATGGGCTGGCGGCATCATCGGGCCGTATTTTTTCCAAAATGTGGCGGTCAGGCGTTACTGTGAATGGTGTTCGTATCGTGAGATGATAACGACTTTTTTATGGCCGAATTGGGCCGATATGTGGTTTCAGCAGGACGGTGCCACATTGCCACACAGCTAACGAAACAATGGCTCTTTTGCGCAACAAATTCAATGGCCGTGTTATCTCACGTAAAAGATCATGTGATTTGGACTTTTTTCTTTGGGGTTATTTGAAAGAAAAGGTGTACAATTCAAGAGCTAAAGGATGAGACAATTCGGCACATTAACGGCATAGAACCTCCATTATGCCTCAGCGTCATCGAAAATTTGGACCATCGGATGGCCGATATTTTGTTCCATACATAATTGAATAATACAAACATCATAATAAAATAAAATAACAATAATTTCCTAAATAATTTGTCTTTTATTCAAAATCAACATCGGCCCTTGAAATTTTAACCACCCTTTATTTAAGCCAGGTATTGAAGCCAGTTCAATAACTTTACGAACTTTCACAGAAAACAAACTTTCTGATGCAATCACGAAATTAATTGATCCAATTAAGTTTCGTGTCAATCACGAAAATGATAGCATCAATCACAGTTTTAATTGGGCATGAAAAATACTTGATTAAAAAATTATTGTTTCATGAGCAAATTTCAATTATTTTTTTATTAAAAACCTAACTTCTTTCAAACACCTTATTAGCCGACATAAGGTTGAGTTAAATATCATGCGATAATCCGTGAGATCAAAGAGAAAATTCAACTCTTCAATCAACGAACGCATTAACGCATGGTATGTAACTCAACTCTTAGTCTTCCTAGTAGAGGTGTGCGCGTGAGTGATATTTCACTCACACTCACGCACATTCACGCTCGCACGATAGGTGTGGTAGCCACTCACACTCACGCACATTCACGAAATGAAAACCAGTACTCACGCGCGATTCACGACTCACGAAAAATTCACGATATTTTCCAACCGAGAATGAGCAAAGGTAACAAAATTCATGAATAGAATATAGTTCGACAGCTAAATTAATTTCAGTTAAAATACGAGTAAGAATTAAATCTTGTTTTTTTTCGTGAGCGTGATTTGCATTTTATTCGACATTCACATACGAGTTTATTTTCACGCAACGCTCACACACGCAAATTGTTTTCAGTCCATTCACGCACCATTCACGAGAGCTTCAGATTTCGTCACGATTCCAGGTGTCCAGCGCACACCTCTTACTTCCTAGTTGATTAAAATATTAATCGCATCAATTAATTTTTATTAATTAAATTTTAAATATTTTCAATCGTTGATAAGAGAAACAGCCAGCAATTCTTCCCCAGCAAACACAGAGGTCGCCAAAAGTAGTGAAAAAGTTCTTTTTGGATCCGGAAGTGGGGTGACAAATTGGAAGCGATGAAATTAACATGGGCTTGTCATAGGACGAATGCCCATACATTTCAAAGGTTTGCAATGAATATGCATCATTCTTAAATGTGATCGAATTCTGTGGATGAAATTAAAAATTTTGTGTGTATTTGACAATAATAAATTTAATTATTTTATGATTTTATGCAAATAATGCTTGTCTGGAACCTTGATAAAAAATTTTAAATTATTCAAAATTTCGCAATTTTTCTAGAATGATTAGAATTTTTTTCGACAAATTTAAATTATTTTTTACCTGTGTTTTTAACATATTTGAAACAAAAAATGTTAAAATTGCTTTTAAAAGTATTGAAAAGCGGAGTTATAAAAATTGAATTAAAATAACTTCTAAGTAGTTAAAATAAGAACATCTCTGGCAAGGACATTTTTGGAAGTGCTTTTAAAGTTGTACCTTTAGAGGTACTTCCATATTTTTTTTCTGGGCTATAGTGTCACAATGGATCAAATAGTCTAAGTGAGGCTGAAATAACGGGCCGCCGCAATACCTTACCTAACCTAGACTTAGAAGTTAGAAGTATATTTTCAGCAATTTTGACGATTAGAAACAAAAAATTAAAAGGCTCTACACATACATCAAAATTTTTAATTAAGCAACTTCGAATCATTTTTTAAAACATTGTAATATAATTCGAATAGTTAACTGGGTGCATACGTTACGATGTAATAACAAAGTGGTATTATTGCAGATTTTTTTAATGAGTATATTCTTCAAACGTCATGCGGATCTTTTATTATTTTAAAATTATGGCAAAGTTGTCCAAAAATATTGTATAATAGCAATTCTAAACAAATTCTTGACATTCTGGAAAGAAATTCAACACAGACCTAAACATTACTTCTAAAAAAAATTCGATATAAATGCCACGTAATAGCAAGACGAATTCCCACAATGTAAAAAATGCAATTAAAGACTTAAATATTGTATATCGAAAATATAGCTACATTTTTCTATTCTTCTATTTCAAAATTTTATAGTGACAACTGGAAAGAGAATTGTCGTATAATAAAATCATCACGTTCTAATGACTAGATTTACAGGATATATTCAGATGCCTGATTCTCGTTTTTCATATGTGTAATTTTTGCTACGATTTCCGTCTTGTAGGGCATTAGAGAGGGGCAGCAGTCAGCGGTGCTTTAAGGTGGCATGATATGAGTATTTCTGAAAGACTTGTTCAACCCATCCTAACTTCTCAAACTATTCGAGGATTTTTTTAACTCGGCGCAAAATTTAGAATATTCGAATTTTTCAAAAATCTGCCAGTATAATGAAATTACTCAGACAGAAGGAAATATGATAATCGTGTATGACTCATACTATATATCTGCCCATGCATGTTGTATTTCGAAGCATGAGAAGTTTAGATCAAAATTTATTTTTATAGAAAAATACTAAAAGAAAATTTTCTATAGACAAAGTCTATAGAAATTTTTTTTCTACGGAATATTTTGTCATTATTTTATTTCTATATGTTAGAAAAAATTGTCAAAATTTTATTTCTGTGGAAAGGTTTTTCAAAATTGTATTTCTATAGAAAATTTTGCCAAAATTGTATTTCTTTAGAATATTTTGTCAAAATTGTATTTCTATAGAAAATTTTGTCAAAATGTTTTCTATAGAAAATTTGTCAAAATATCGATTTCTATAGAAAATTTGTCAAAATTATATTTCTACAGAAAATTTTGTCAAATTGCATATTCTTTTGAATATTTTGTCAAAATTGTATTTCTATAGAAAATTTTGGTTAGATTTTGTCAACATTTTATTTCTATAGAAAATTTTGTCAAAATTGTATTTATTTAGTATATTTTGTCAAAATTTTTTTCTATAGAAAAAGTTTGTCAAAATATTATCTTATAGAAAGTTTGTCAAAATTTTATTTCTATAGAAAGGATTGTCAAAATATTATCTCTGTATGTATGTATGTATGTATTACTTCTTTATTTCATCATATAAATTTTGTTTGTACAATTTCAATATGAGTATGTTTATAATATAAAATAATATAAGATAATATAAAGAAGATGTATTTTAATTCATGTGCCATGTTACATTGTAACGTCTCTGTAGAAAATTTTGTCAAAATTGTATTTCTTTACAATATTTTGTCAAACTTGTATTTCTATAGAAAATTTGTCAAAATTGTTCTATATTCTATAGAAAATTTTGATTAAATTTAATCAAAATTCGAAAATTTTATTTCTTATAAAATTTGTGTCAAAATTTTATTTCTAGCGAAATTTTTTCAAAATATTTTTTTAAATTTTCGCCAAAATTTTATTTCTATAGAAAATTTGTCAAAATTTTATTTCTATAAAAAATTTTGGTTAAATTTTGTCAAACTTTTAATTCTATAGAAAAATTTGTCAAAATATTATTTCTATAAAAAATTTTGTCAAAATATTATTTCTATAGAAAATTTTGTCAAAATTTTGCCTAAATTGTATTTCTATAGAAAATTTTGGTTAAATTTTGTCAAAATTTTATTTTATTAAGAAATTTGTCAAAGTTTATTTTATATTAAAAAAATTATTTCAAATTTTATTTCTATAGAAATTTTGTTGAAGTATATTTTCTAATTTTCTCAAAGATTTTTATTTCTATAGAAAATTTTTGCCAATAATGTTATATTGTATAAGAAAATTTTGCCAAATTTTATTTCTATAGAAATATTTTGCCCCAAAATTTTATTTCTATAGAAATTTTGCCAAAATTTTATTTCTATAGAAAATTTTGCCAAAATTTTATTTCTAAAAATTGTTTGCATATAGAAGATTTAGATTAATTTTGTCAAAATTTGAGTTTATATAGAAAAGTTTGTCAAAATTTATTTCTATAAAAAAATTAATTTAACCGACAGAGGAAAGAATGTTTGTCAAATTATTTGGCAAAGCGCCTATAGACTGCAAAGATGGTTGGATGGACGCACGTTCGGAATTACTACATTCCTCATCAGCATGCCTATCTTGCAGCAAAACTCTCAACAATTATACAGAATAGAATTCAGTAGTTCATTAAAACCACACATGAACAATAAATTTGACAAACATTAATTTCTCTGTTGGTTAAGCTACACTTGTAGTTTAGTCAATGCATCGTTTTAAGCTGACATCAAAAAAACAACAACAATGATTAAAGAACAAAACCAACAATAACAAAACAAAACGAAAGAAAGAAGAGGAAGCAAGCTCAAAATAAACGCAGCCAACTGCACTCAAATCGATGATTTGACGGTGGCAAAGGAAAAGGATTATGTTTGTAAGGAATATATTTCGGCATAAGTACCGGCATATCATGTTAAAACCTTTTTCGCGGAAATTCAAGCGTGGTTATTGTTGGGTTTAATGAACTGCCTGAATTTTTCTGATAATTGGTTGATAGATTTGCTGCAATAATGGGATGGCTGATGAGGAATGTGGTAATTGTACAACGTGAGTCCATCCAACATCTTGCAGTCTATATGGGCTTTGTCCAAATATAAATTTGACAAACATTCTTTTTCCTCTGTTGTTAAGCTACATTTGTGTTTGTCAATGCATGGTTTTTAGCTGAATCAAAAAAACAACACAAAATTTAATATTTTTATAGAAAATGTTTGTCAAAACTGTTATTTCTATAGAAATTTTTTGGTTAAATGTTGTCAATTGTATTTTTAGCTATATTTTGTCAAAATTGTTTTCTATAAAATTTTGTCAAATTTTATTTCTATAGAAGAATTTTGTTAAAATTATTTCTATAGAAAATTGAAATTGTCTATACTATGGAAAATTTTTGGTTAATTTTGTCAAAATTTTATTTTATAAAAAATTTGTAAAAATTTTATATTTCTATAGAAAATTTTGTCAAAATTGTATTTTTTAGAATATTTTGTCAAAGTTGTATTTCTATAGAAAATTTTGATTAAATTTTGCCAAAATTTTATTTCTATAGAAAATTTGTCAAAACTTTATTTCTATAGAAAATTTTTCAAATTTTATTTCTATAGAAAATTTTGTCAAAATTGTTCTATATTCTATAGAAAATTTGGTTAAATTTTGTCAAAATTTTATTTCTATAGAAAATTGTCAAAATTTATTTCTATAAAAAATTTGTCAACATATTTATTCTATAGAAAATATTTGTCGAAAATTATTTATATTTTCTAAAACATTTATCTCTATAAATTTTGTCGAAAATTATTCTATTTTCTCCAAAATTTTATTTCTGTATAGAAAATTTGTCAAAATTTATATTTCTATAGAAAATTTTTCAAATTTTTATTTTATAAAAAGTTTGTCAAAAATTTATTTCTATAGAAATTTTTGTCAAATTTATCTTCTATATAGAAATTTTGTCATAATTTCTATTTCATATAGAAAATTTGTTCAAAAATTTCTTTTCTTTAGAAATAGAAAGTTTTTGATATAATTTTTTGCCAAATTTTCATTTTCTATAGCATTTGTAAATTTTATTCATGAAAATTTGTTTTAGAAATTTATTTGTCCAATTTAGTACAATTCTGTATAAAAATTGTATTTGCTCTATTTTAGTTTCTATTGTATTGTGGGAAATATTCTGCAAAATCTACCTAAAAATCAAAGAATATCCACTCATCACCAAAACAGTTCAAAATATTACCCTTTTCGGTCAAATGTAACCAACTGGTGGAACCGTGGTTTTTGTTTGTCATAAGATATCGTTTGATCTTGCAATAATACGACCTTTTCCAGAGCTTCAACGTTCAATCACATTCGACTCATTCGATACTCGTTAAAAATCCGATTTTAAATGTAGATTAAACTTATGGCCAAAGATTCAACAGTTCCAGATTTCAAAAAATACAATGTCATTTAGTGTCCGAATCGAAAGATTACAAAAGTAAAGTCAGCGTCGTACGATTATCGCACACCAGTGTATGTAAAAATAAAAGTAAAATATTATTAAAACTATATTCGAAATAAAGGTGTGGTATAAATTGTAAGGGCGATGTTGAATAGTGAACACACCGTAAAACACTAACAAGTTTTTTACGAATTTTTATCTTGACATTTCTTATTTCAAATACTCATTTTGAACCATGGAGGATAACAACAATCCAAAACGTGTTACAATGGTTCCAAGCAAATGGCAAAGTGGACTGATAAATTCGAAAGAAATCATCTTCCATCAGGATGAGGACAGATTTCCGCTCATGGGATTCGGTCAATATCAAAGCAGAATGGCCGCTTTGACGAATAGAGAATCCAAGAGTGTTTGGTTGCTGGTTTAGGGCATGCGCGGCTAGTCGGGCCGTATTTTTGTCCAAAAGAGGCAGTAGAGCAGTTTACTTGAGAATGGTCGTCGCTATACGTGGATAGATAAACGAACTTTTTATGGCCCAAATTGATAGAATGGGATTTGGACGATATGTGGTTTGGCAGAGACGGTTGCCATTGCCAACTACGCTTAACGAACAATTGCCTCATTTGCGAACAAATCAGGTGCCGATTTATCTACGTAATGGCGACATGTCAATTGGCCGCCACATGATCAAATCGCTGATTTGACACGTTGGACTTTGTTTCTTGGGGTTATTTGAAAGGAAAAGGTGATACGGTCGATAATAGCAACAATTCAAAGACGGTAAAGATGAGAACATTCGGCACATTAACGGCATCAGAACTCTCAATTATCTTCAGCACGTCATCGAAAATGATAGACATCCGGATTTAAGGGTGTGCACGAAGGTGGGAGGCGCCTTTTGGATATAATTTTGTTCACATACATTAATTGCAGTAATTACCAAAATATTCATTATAAAATATTACAATAAATTTCCATATAGTTTGTGTTTTATTATAAAATCAACATACGGCCTTGAAAATTTTAATCTCACCTTTAATATTTGAAACTTTTTAGGAGATAATGTTAGTTAACCGTCCTATTTGTGGTATGGGACCCTGCGGGAATTTTTCATATATTAGGTCTAGTTTTTTTAGTTATGATCTTAAGATATGAATGTTTTGGTATAAAACTGCTATTACGTTAGATCATGGTAATAATCGGAGTTTAAGGTTGAGTTTAACTACATGCGTTAATGAAGTAAGGTTGATTGAAGAGTTGAATTTCTTCTTTGAGCACAGTTTTATAGAACAGTGCTTCAAAGTTGATAAAATATACTTAAAAACCTTGATGCCATCAGGCTTGGACATACAACGCCTATGATATGTAATCAACCTATATGAAATACATAAAAGGCAACAATTTACAAGGGGACCTTACCCCTCTGTCATTATAATTTCAAATTATAGGATTATATATACATAAATAATAGGCAATCTCATAAGAGTTAAAATATTCATTTAAATACATTCCCCAAAATAACCGATTGGGGAGAAAAATGAAAAATGTCACTTTGAATCATACTGTCTAGACTTTAAAATTAACTGACAAAATTTCCAATTAAAATTTCTTATCATACCCGATCTATATTATAACAATTTCTGAGAATACTCTATATTATTTGTTCTCACAACAATATTGTGTAAATCACTTTGTTCCCAATAATATGTATATGTACATTGCGTGCTGCGTCAGAACAATTAAAAAATATAAATCCATAAGCAAATAATTAACAAACAAAAATAAAAGTAAAAGCAAGCACCGGAAAGGATTAAAGCAAAATATCACACAGTGAAACCAAAATCTCATCGTTTCTATGTCGGTAGGTTGAGAGATATGTACAAAAAAAAAATAAAAAACAACATGAAAAACACAATCAATTCAAAAAATTAAAATCAAACAATTATTTATTAGAGAAAAAATAAGGAAAAAAATGCTAAAATAAAAAAGATAATGTTCTTAAAATATGTCTATGACCTTTGGAAGAAGATAGATAGAACATACAAAGAAATCAATTGTATACGTATTGCCGTAAAAAAACACAACGAGATTTTTTTTCTTCTAACAGTTAACATAAGAGAAAAAGAAACATTCCATTAGGATAGAGAGTGAGAGATATTATGATAGAAACTAATAATTTGCCAAAGAACAATGGGAATAACAAACGAAATCCAAATAAATGAAATCAAATGCAAATAAAGAAAGGTTTCTTTTTCATATGACTTATCAAATATTAAATATAATTGCACTTAGTTATAAATGGAAATTAAAACAGACACAGCATGTTTTTTTTTCGTAGGTTTCGTTCAAACTTAAAACTGAACTATTCAAATTTTAAAAATAAGGGAAGGAAAGTGTGTAGTTTGTTTTTTACTAAGTATATAGACATGTTTTAAACATAATAAACTGGGTTTATGATAAAAAAAATTTTAGCTTCATGTGGTATATTCAATCGTTAAATGCCATTAAATGATATACGATTTGAAATTAATTATTGATTTTCTTTTTTTTATCGTTATTCGATATTTCTGTACATATTGTTTTTGTCCATACATATTCGTATAAAATAGGTTCGTGAGGGGGTGGGGTTGTTGTGATAGTAGGTAGTAGGTTGAATCATTCAGCGGAGATCAAGGAAAAGTTTTCAAAATTGAGCTTACCTTGAACAGATTCATCATCTAATTCATCTGAGCTGCTTGTTATGCGGCCTGCAAACGAGATGAGAGAGACGTTTGAAATTCAAATACATGTCGATGTAAAGATTAAAAAAATATTACTGTTAACACACGAAATAATTAGTATAAAAATGGAAATTAAATAATTAAAATAAAGTTGCGGACAAAAAAGATACATTATTGGATAGCAATAGAAATATCAAACAGAGGGTCCACCAAACCACAAAATGTATCGGAAAACCATATAATCCATGACATGTAACGTAGGAAATAATAGTCTTCAAATGTACACAATATCGTTATTTATGGCCAATATAAACTGCCACAAATGGTCAAACACCCCATAATGGATGAGTACGGAAGGAAAGCCAAGATTCGAGTATGGGCGAGTCGTACAAACACGGTTGACACAGTTGGTAGAATTCTACCAAAAATGGCAGATTAGTTAATGTTTGAGAGATTAGCGGAATTCTAAATGTTTTGGTAGGTTTTGCAAAAGATTCTTCACCACAAAATTTTCTATAGAAATAAAATTTGAAAAACTTTTATAGAAACAAAATTCAAATTTTTCTATGAAATATAATATTACAAAATTCTATGAATAAATTTTGGACAAATTTCTATAGAAATAAACTCTTTGACAAAATTTTTTATAGAAATAATAAATTTCTAGAAATAAATTTTGTTACAAAATTTTCTATAAAATAAAATTTCACAAAATTTTCTATGAAATAAAATTTTGAAAAAAACTTTCTATAGAAATAAACTTTTTTACAAAATTTTCTTATCATGGGAAGATAACAGAGACAATGGTTATTGTATCTACGACATC
>PGFW01030426.1:33743-53058 GCA_003123925.1 Haematobia irritans | reverse complement strand
CCAGAAAATTTTAAGCCCCTCCCCAGAATTTGAAAACCTAATTTACGATTTTCCATTTTTATAAAAATAAACAAGCCCAGCCAAAAAGCGGTCGCAAAAAAGTAATGAAAATTTATCTTTTTTGGATTCCGGAAAGTGGTGGCAAAAATTGGTGAAGAGCGATGAATTTAACATGGGCTTGTCATAGGACGGAAAGTCTCCATTTCCAACAGCGCGGTTTGCACTGAATTTGCATCACTTCTTTAGGTGTGCATGCCGAAATTTCCAATGTTTGAAATGTTAAATTAAAAAATTCTGTTATATGTTTGTCAATAAATAATTTTTTATAATTTTTAAATGGATCTAATGCTTGTCCCGGAACGTTTGACTCTCAAACATTTTTTCAAAAAATTCACAGTTTTTCAGATTGGATTTTAGATTTTTATTCGACAAAATTCAAATTATTTGTAACAATTTTATGAAATTCTTAACCTTCGTGTTTAAGGTATTTGAAGCAAAAAAGTTAAAAATTTCGCATTAAAAAGTAATGAAAAAAACTTTTAAAATAAAGAAACTTCGCTGAGTAGTAAAATAAAGAACATCATTGGGAGTACATCTTCTGGAATGCTTTTTAAAGTTGTGTCTTTTGTGCGAAGAACTTCCCAAATTTTATTGCTGGGAAATGTTGTGGAACTACTTGTACTTGCTTTATTATAAAATTAATTTTCGAGTTATTTTGATGTCTAATTCTTTTTTATTCCATTTTTATGAAATAAAAACATTAATTGTAAATATAAATAAAATGAAATATAATTTTTTAGGCTAGGGGGGCTATAGCCCCCCTAGGAAAAATGTCTAGCTACGCCTAATGGCCCTCAAATAAATCGATCCCGAATAGCAACAAAAATTGGTCATGATCAAGTTCATAATTCTAAATAGCCCCCCTCCTATATGGGACGCCATATTTCAAATTCTGGCTCTCTACCGCGTATGGACTAACTCACAATTTAGAAAACGATGTTAAGAAGTTTTAAGATACCACAACCGAAGTAATTCGATTGTGAATGACAGTCTTTCGTAGAAGTTTCTACGCAATCCATGGTGGAGCCTGGAAATTGCCTGGCTGAACTTTACGGCATATAATACTTTGTTTTAATGTAACTTTAAACACAAAGTCGTATAAAAGGGGCGGCCCCCTCCGCAACGCATATATCGAAACATAATGTGGTCGGGCATTTGTCCTAGCATCACCCATAATCCTTCCTTTTTTTTTTTTTTTGTTTTTTTTTTTTTTGTTTTTTTGAAATTTCCACCAAATCGGAGTTTGGCCCAAAAAAAATGAGGTACCTATTTAACCACATTATTACCTCTAACGTTCTCCGAACATTTTCAATGAAAAAATAAATTATTTTAATAACAAAAAGGCAAATGCGAATGAATTTCCAATTATAATTTTTGTATATGCGCTAATATTGTAAAAAATAGAATTTCCACTTATTTCTTTTGAATTTTCTTGGAACATAGCCCGAGGCTTCCCAAAACGAAATTGCAAAGAAACCGTGGAAAATCGTCCGTGGCGTTCTGGAGTTGCTTCAGATATAGCACTGTATTAAAAGTATTTCCCGCTTTTGACGTTTGAAACTTTTTTCTGGTGCTATAAACCTCACAATCGCGAGGCTTTCGCAACGAATGCGCGCAAGTCGTGAAATCGGTTTCGTGGGCGTTTCTGGAAAGTTTAGGTTCGTGCGTTCTGGGAGTTATAGGCGTCAAGAAGGAAACCGCGACTTATTTTTAATATAGTAAGAAGATTAAAAATTTACGGATTTTCAGCTCAAAATAACTGCTTGTACAAAAATTCTAATTTCTGTATTGATGCTTCATATTTGTGAACATCTCGTAATTGTAAAGCGGTTAATATAATATCTAATATGTTTTTTAATTTTGTAGTGCCGGCTAAATAACCGATAATAAAGAATAATCGCACCGTAAATTAAATAACAATGTCTTTTATATATTTGGCTTCTCAATTTCTTGCTGTCCATATATCTTGACCTAATTTTGTAGCCAAAAGTAACAAAATTTTCCCAAAATCCCAGCAAACCACAAAACGTAGTTAGAAATAATAAAATGCCATAACAATTAAAAATTTTAAGTAATTTCAAATAAAAATTTGAAAAATATTTATTACATCGTTCTCATTTCCGAAATGGATATGTAAATTGTTAGTTATTGTTGTCTTTGTTTTGTATTTAACATATATTAATATTATGTGATATAGATAGATTGATGTATGTATTAAATGTTCAGTATGATATGTGTTGAATAGCGGATATATATGTGTGCGTGTAGGTAATTCGTTACGATTATCATATGATTGGTGTAAATGTGGATTTTTTTTATTTATTAATTTAAAATACGTTATACATTTAATTAAAAATATACAAAATTTCTACAATGACACAATTCATTAAGGGTTTCACATGTTTTTTTTTTATATTATTTAGTTTCTTAAGTAATAGTAAATTATATGCACATTTCTTAATCGAATAAAGTTGGCTACATATACATATTTTCTATTGAAATTTTATGTGGTATTTTTGTGTTTTTTTATTTAGTACCATAATAATAGTAGTAATGCTAGTAACTAGATAGTATGAAGCGTAAAACTTAAATAGGTTTTTATTTTTGTTTTTAAATTTCTTTCTACAATTTTATATTAAATAGACAAATTAAACTAGCTGTTTTTTTTATTATGGTTATTATACAACGATTGTATTATATCAAAGATACGGGTTGAGGGGTGAAGTATTCTCAAAGATGCGATTATAAATCAAAATTTGATTTTTTTATAATTTAGGACTAACGTAGGAAAACTTGGCCAACATAAATAATTAATGATACAAAGAATTAAAAAATGTTCAATAATTTGTCGTGAAAATCTAAATAAACTGATTTAATAGATTTTTTTTTTTAAATAAGAAACACCAGTTTTCGCTTTCGAAAAATACTCTTTTTTTCCACAACACCATAAAAATCTGTAATGGTAGACTAATAAATAGGTCAATTCGTTATATGTTCATTCACTCAAGAAAAATTGTGCTAGGATGCAAAAGTTTTAATTTAACAAAAATTTCAAAGATTTGTGTGCTAAATTTAATGAAAACAAATTAAAGCAAAATTTAAGAACTTTATTTAATCTTTTTTTTTTAAAGAAATTTTTCCCTTTAAAATTGAATAGTACACAATTTTCAGTAACATAAATTCTAAAGATTTGTGTGCTAAATTTAATGAAAAAAAAATTAAAAGTAAAAAATAAATTAAAATTTTATTTTAATCTTTATTTTAAAGAAATTTTGTCCCTTAAAATTGTATAATATTTTCGTGACAATAGTTTACATTATTTTCTTGTGGCTACAGAATAGATTTACATATGCAATAAAAATTAAAATTTAACTATGAAATCAAACTAAAAGACGGAAAAAATTTTAAAAAACAATTATGAAATAACAAAAAAAATAAATAAAAAAATAAAATAATAAAAAAAAAACAACACTGAAATATTGACTAAAAACAGCCACAAACACAAGATTTTTTCTTTTTTGTAATTATGAAAAATATTACTGGAAAATTTTTGTCATATGTTAATAAAATTTTGCGCGCCCGAGGCAGGGCACATATGGTAGACAATTTTACATAAGTATGATTAACTTAAATAGGAAGGTAACACATACAGTATGATCAAGAAGGTCTTTTGACATTGCCAAATATTTCAAATTCCAGAAATAAGTGAAATATTAAATATCGAATAAAAATCAACAATTTTAATTAAATATTTTATTTTTTTCGCAGGAATGCTGTTGTACGTAAATGTATACTTTAACAAATAAAAATTCATTATATTTAATTTTGGAACAAAATATAATTTTTATCTATTGTAAATACATTTTCTTTGACATACTATATTAACTTTTTAATATTTTCTATAAATGACATGGGAAAAATTTTCGGCGG
This sequence comes from Haematobia irritans, assembly GCA_003123925.1. Lineage (NCBI taxonomy): Eukaryota > Metazoa > Arthropoda > Insecta > Diptera > Muscidae > Haematobia > Haematobia irritans. Next base: position 49,068 of record PGFW01030426.1, on the reverse strand, counting down.
CCGAGCAGAACATAGTCAATTTGCAAATATTATGTAATTAAATAATATATTCGTTTTAACAATTTCTATTAATGAGAAAGGGAATAAAATTTTGGCACCCGTGCAGGGAAAGAAATTTGTCGTTAAATATTGTATATTTTGTGGCAATAGTTTATCATTATGGTCAATAGTATTTCTTGTGGCTAACAAGATAGATTTGGTATATGCCAATAAAAATTAAATTAACTATAAGTCAAACAAAAAAACTGAAGAATAAAACAATTAAGAAATAACAAAAAAAAAAAAAAATAAATAATAAAATAAAATATAAAAAAAACAGACACTGAAAAATATTGACTGAAACAGCCCAAACCAAGAATTTTTTTCTTTTTTGTAATTATTTAAAAATATACTGGAAAATTTGTCCTATGTTACATAAATTTTTGGCGCCCGATCAGGCACATACGTAGACAATTTACATAAGTATGGTTAACTTAAATAGAAAGGTAACAATATACAGTATTGTCAAAGAAGGTCTTTGACAATTGTCAAATATTTCAAAATTTCCAGAAATCAAAAAGTAATATTAAATATCGATAAAATCAAAAATTTCTGATTAAAATATTTTATTTTTTTATCAGGAAATGCTGTGTTACGTATGTGTACTTGCAAATAAAATTTCATTATAATTTAATTTTTGGAACAAAAGATAATTTTATATCCTTATTGTCCAATGACACTTTCTTGACATACTATATAACTTTTTAAATATTTTTTCTATAACTGACATGGGAAAAATTTTTGGCGCCCGAGCAGACACATAGTCAATTTGCAAAATTATGGTTAATTAAATAATATATCCCGTTTTAACAATTTCTATTAATGACAAGGGAATAAAAATTTGGCACCCGTGCAGGGACATAGTCGATTTGCAATAATGTTCGTTTTTTCTAAGCAAGAAGACAACCACAAAATGCAAGTTCAATAACATTTTTCTGAAATGACATGGAATAGAAATTTTTGGCGCCCGAGCAGGACATAGTCAATTTTCAAATAGGATATATTCTTCAATAGGAAGGCATACAGATTTTGTTTCACATTTTTCTATAAGTTAATCGGGATTAAAATTTGGCGCCGAGCACGTGACAACATTAGCGCACAAAATAATCAGTGATTGTTGTTCATTCGCTAAGACACAGTTGTTTTTAATGGAATAAAATTTTGGCACTTGAATGAGGAAGTCATAGTCAATTTAAAATTATTGATCATTATTCAAATAAAGAAAGGCAATACAAATTCTGGTTTTTAAAACATTTTTCTATAATTATATGGGAATAAAATTTTGGTGCCCGAGCAGCCGCATAGTCCATATAGGAAGACACACAAAGGCAGTGTGAAACAATTTTCTATAAGTTATATGTGGAATAAAATTTTGGCGCCCAAAGCAGGGACACAATAGTGCACAAATTTAATCAGTGATTTTGTTCTTCCGCTAGACCAGTCTTGTTTTAATGGGAATAACATTTATATGGTTCACTTTGAATCAGGAAAATAATCAAATTTACAATATGATCATTTATTCAAAAGTCGAAAGGCATATACAAAATTCTGGTTTAAATTTTCTCATTAAAGTTATTTATGGCGAATTAAAATTTGGCGCCGAGCAGGACACATTAAGAAGCAAAAAATAATCAAGTGATTTTTGTTCTTCCGCCTAAGACCAGTTGTTTTTAAATGCATCAAGAAAAAAGAGTTTAGTAAATTTTGTTAAAAATTGGACATTTCAAATTCAATTCTTTGTAAAATAACAAAAAAATTGAATGAACTTATTCAAAACAGAAAAAAGAGTTTAACCACTATTTCAAATCTACTTTTTTTTGTTTTCAATTATGCTTGTAGTCGTAGATTATTTTTCGTTTCGTTTATATACATTTTGGATTAACTAAGTAACTAGACTTAGTACGATTTTCTCAAGACAAAGAATGATAATTTGTCAAAATAAAATTTAGGCTTTTATGGATTTTTAATCATCGACGACGCTTGATTTTCTACAATCATAATTATTATTAAAAAATTAAATTTCTTCACTTATCACTTCTTGTCAAAGATAATGTGAGGAAAACGTAATGAAAAAGGAGTGAAAATGTTTGTATTGAACTCATTTTCAAAAAGTGAAATTACATTGAATTCATAGCGTTTTAAGGCAGTATTTTTATTTTTTTTTTAATTTGTTCTTCTGTATATTTCTTTCTGTCTAATCTTTTTCAAATACTTAGAAATTTTCATTTAATTTTTTTTCTTTCAAATACTTTGAAATTTTCCTGAAATTTTCATTTAATTTTTGTTTTGGGCCAAGCTTTACAATGTTGTTTTTTTTTGTATATAAATATATATAAAATGAATTATAATCGCATAATGAGGTAGATGCTAACCCCCAAATAAAGCAAATACATTTCTTCTTATTGCATAAAGGGGCAAAGCATAAGGAAAAATAGTGTGAACTTGGAAATATTGGGCCATTGGTGCTCAAGGAGTTCTGACTCATACAGGGTAGAGTTATAAGCATAAACTATAAAAGGACTTGAATTCATTAATTTTTCAAGCATTTCAAAAATAAAACGGCAATAATACATTGTAATAACTACAATGATATTTATTTTTTATTTTTTAATGGATTCCTTTCTTTAGTGGTAAGGAAAATAAACTTTTGAAATGAGAGAAAGTATAAAAATGAAGGATTTTAAAACTTTATATCTATTACAGATTGTATTTATGTTGAATCTCTATTGAATTCACACATTTCTCAAATGCATTTATTTATTATAATACAGATATGTATATCTCTGGCATTTGACTTAAGGTGCACAGAAAAAAATTTCACGAACAATTTTCCAATTAAAATTTTAATTGAGTTTTAAAAAATATTCAATTAAAAATTTAATTGAATCAACAAATTTTTTAATTGAAACAAAAAATCAATCACAAAAATTAATAGTATCAATTAATTTTTTAATTGGATCAATTAATTTTTTAATTGACCTTCAATTAATTATTTAATTGACACTATCATTTCTGTGATTGAAGACATTTCAATTAAAAAATTAATTGGATCAATTAATTTCGTGATTGAATCAGAAATTTTTTTTTGTGTGGTTATTAAGTTCGAGTTAAGCCGCTAAAATCGCTAAAGTGAAAACTAAATCAGTAAAAAACCGGCATAAAATTATACATATTAGTTGCAAATTTTGTTATAACTTGATGAGGAATACCCCAAAGTAAATTTACACAACGTTTGTATTCCTTAAGGTGGATTAATTAAGAAAAGTAATCGTGAAAAAATGGCGATTTTAGCGGCTAAACTCGAACTTAGTATCCACCTTTAGGGTTATTTTTTCGATACAAGACTTCACCAAGCCACGTTTAGTTTGAATTCAACATATATTACAAATGGAATCATCCAGACAGTTTTGTAAATAAAAAATATTCTGAAATATAAAACAAAACAAAATTTTTGGTATCTCATATACTCATACAAAACATGTTGAATATGCAGCAGTTTTTTTTATTGATAGTCGCTTGCATTACAATAAATGTTTTAACAAAATTTCAAAGATTTTTCAAATGTAAATTTTAATTATATTTCGCAATCATGTGTAATTATACCTATTTCCATCTTTATTTCTTATAATTTATGAAGGCTATGTTTGATATATAGGCATGAATTCAAGTATCTTTCAAACGTAAAATTCTACCAATCTGATAATATGGATGTTCTTTCCAGGTCAAGCTTAATTTTCTCCTAAATAATTTCAGTTAGAGACTCCTTGATCTTGAGATTACTTTATTCCTATGAGTATTATAGTAGAAGGCAGGCAATAAGGCAGACACGTTACAAGTTGAGATCAATTTATGTTAATATAACATAAATATCTCCTCAGAGATTTGAATTGGAAATGGGGAATTTTGTTGTGTGTGTGTGTGTGTGGGGGGGGGGCAGGGGCAGTTAAAGGTAGACCCTAATCCAAGTTCACTGTATCTATTTAAAGAATATTTTTTCTTTATTGATAAAACATACGAAATCTAGTTATAACCTATGATTATGGCAATTTTTTTGAAATAGCTCATTAAACACAAACGTTGGAATTTCATATGAATTCCATTTGATTCTTCATAATATACGGTCATAAACATTTGTGTTTATTGAGTGTTTTTTTTTAGTAGTAGACAATTTAGCTTTAAAAGATTTTTTAGTAGATTAAAAAATATTAAGCGTTTTTTTTTTGTTAGTACAAAGCCAAGCAGGTTAGCATGATATTAAGGACATTTAAAATTTTGGCATTTGGGGAATAGTTTGATATTTTTCTTTTTCTTCGTTACTATAAAATGATAGCATGCCAGCTATTATACCTGTCTCTTATAGAAAATTGTACTTTTGCTATTATTATCTTTTTATTATATGGCAGTAATTTTCAATAGAAATATTATTTGTTTCAACATTTTTCTTCTCACTATATAAACCAACAAAATTCTAAACATTATATTGTTATTTTCTTTTCTCTCAAAAATGTGCTATAATTATAAGAGTTTATGAAAGTTTAGATTTCATATATTTTGAACACAGATGTCGTTAGTAATTATTTCAAATAAATAAATTTCTAACTTTGTTTTTTTTTTTTTAATATGAATAACTTTAAGTGCTGTGTCTATTTTGATGTTTTGTTTGTAAGTAAAAATAAACAAACAAAAAAAGCTTAAAGCTTCAATTCAATATATTTTTGTTTAAATCTAAATAATTGAGTCAAATTTTTGTTGTATGTATTATAGGCAGTATTAAATTCAAACAAAGGGTAAAGATTTCCTTTTCTTCTTTTCACCAAACATAAAAAAAACCCTAATTTAAAAATTTATATTTTTTTCTAATTATAATAATAAAATTAATTGGTTTATTGAGAGGTTATCTTGGCTAAAAACTTTAAATAATTAACTAGAATCTTCTTCTTGCCACAAGAATTATAATTTAAGATCCTTTAGAAACTCATCAGATGTCGCTCCAAGTAAAATTTTCAAACATTTTCCTTTGAAATTAATTGTTGGTTGAAAAAAAAATAGAAATATTTTTAATATAAAATCGTTGTCCACATTCCAAAGTGCGCTAAGTTAAAAAATGAATTTTTACTGAAAACAAGAAACAAATTTTGTTTTTTGAAATTTCTCAAAAACCGTATAAGATAGAAATTCCCTTATTTTCGGTCTTAAAATCATATTTTTAATAATTTTTTTTAGTATATACGAACTAAAAATAGTGATAATAGAACATACCCAAAAATGGCTTAGACACTTTAGACCGAACAAAGCTTTTTGCCCTTTTTGATTGGACATTTTTTAAAACACAGGCCTAAGAACACTAATTAACCATAACTTTTGATAGAAATGTCCACAATAAATTCGAAATTTTGACAGGATGCAATTCACATCAACCCGAATAAAAAACAGCGAACTCCATCAAAACATGCTAAGTCGACTTAGCGTACTCTGGAATGAGGGCATCGAAATAGTGTTAAATTGATTATAAAACTATTTAGTCGGTAAGTGTAGTGAGTGAATACTCGTTTTTTATTTACCCAAACTGCCTTATAATGCCAGAGATTCTCAGCGCCATCTAGAGGTTTTACATTAGTTTATCTCTCCCTCTCTCACTAAAGAAGAGCTATGCTCTTTTATTGTTTTTGTATGGTGTTTGATTAACAATTTGTTGGAATTATATATACTTTACAATACTTTAGGGGATATCTTTTGTTCTCATTTATTAGGTATGGGAATTTTTTTTTTTTAAACTGGGTGAAAAAATTTAATCACAATTGGGCTAAATTTTAGTCATCTTGAAAAGTTTAAATAAAAATGTCTATCTAATGAAATGTAATATAACGGTATAGGACGGTCTTTTGTATTTAGACAACAATAACGAAATATGGCATCTCGGTTTCATAATATGGCAACCCTGATCCATTTATTCAGGGGGAAATATTTGGTAAGCCTTCGAATCGCTTTACAAATAATCCAACTCAAATTAATTAAATTATGAAGCAAATATTTGTTTCAAAACTTTAAGCTTTTTTTTTTTATTTTGAAGGACACACACTAAAGTGTAAATAATAAATGATATAATAAAATGTAAATTATTAAAAACAATTTTTTTGTTTTATAGATAGCAAAGTAATACTAGAACATTTCTATTATATTAAAAATTACATTTTAAACTTTTGGCCTAAGACTGGACATAGATTTTCTAATTCTAATTATCATCAACCAGTGATGGTGGTCCAAGCCCCGGGCCAAATTGCGAGAACAAAACATATAACAAATTAAATAGCATTTTGCTAAAATTACAAATTAATAATGGTTTTGGGATTTTGTTGTTGTTTTTTTTTTTGTGTTTTTACTTTTGTCTCACATTAAATTATATATTGGATACACGAGTAGTAATTAATTAATTAATAATAATTGTAGTACATTTAGGTATACATACATATATATAAATATATAAAAGCTGAGAAAATTCAACTTTAGTGTTTGCTTTCATTTAAAAATACAAAAATAAATTAAAAAAAAATAAAAATATATGTATATAGCTGACGTCAAAGCTTTTGAGGGGCTTAACTTTTCAACTAATGAGCGTGTAAAAGGCCTTTAAAAGCTTTTCATTTTTTTGTGTTGTTGAAATAAAGCTCTTCGATTAAATTTCTCTATTTCTTTTTCCCACAAAAAGAAAATTTTTACTAGAAATAAAACAGAGCTTTTATTTTTGTGAAATGTGAATGTTATCGTTTGGTGGGTTATGGGGGGGATTGTAGGGGTTTCGGTTTTAGGTGGATTTTTTTAATGAATAATTTTTAATGATATTTGGGGAAAATATTTTCTTTTTTTGGCTATTAATGGATTTATAATCTATCAATGTGATGGCATATGATTTTGTTTTTTTGTTTTGAGGGTTTTTTTCTTGTTTTTGGTTTTGGATTTTATGTAGTCTTCGTTTCAAGGATATATTTCCCCCTTTTTACTACTTTCGTGTTAAGAGTGGTTAATTCCAACTCTTCTATGAGTTGTTTTACATTCGTTTGTATGTAGGATTTGTTGTTGTTGTTGTTTCTGATTCAGTTGGTTTATCACTTTCTGTTTTTCCTTGCTCTTCAAAAATCCCTAAAAGTTCACTTTTAGATTCATTCTCTCCAGATATCCAAGGATTTTTTTTCTTTCTTTTTGTTTTTAAGTTAGTCATCGTAAGTAAATAGTTTGTGTGTAATATAAAAAAAAATCCTTAAAAAAGACCAAAAGGAACTTTTAAATCAGGAATAAATGCATAAAATACAAATTTCGATTTCTTTCCACGGAGTTTGTTTCCTCTTGAACTGCTCTCACTCTCTTTGCATCTCTTGCATTTGTTTGCTTCACTGTAGTGGTAGTAGTAAGTTGTAGTAGTAGTTCAAGTAAATTGGTAGTAAATCGAAAACAGCAGTTGTTGTTTTTAGCACCAAACAAATATAAATTCGTTATAGAAACTGCCCTCATAAAGCTAAACAGGGCTGAGATTCCCACGCTGTCAGCGTTAGATTATCACACATTTAGATAAAGGGCTGATTTACTAGATATCCGACAGCCTCCGCACCAGCCGCCACACAGCGCTCTGTGGGAGGTGATGGAATTCTGACAGTAAAGAAAAACAAAAGATTAATATAAAATTAATTTAACTAAAATAAAAGAAAACCAAGCTAAGGAAAGTCTAAAGTTCGGGGCGGGGCACGACTATATTATACCCTGGCCCAACTTTGTAGAGATCTAAATTTTCGATACCATATATCACATCCGTTCAATAGTTGGTTGGCTGGGCTATATATAAGGGTTTTGTCCCAAATACATACAATTTAAATATCACTCGATCTGGACAGAATTGATAGCTTTTACAAATCTTTAGACTCAAAGATCTTAAAGTTGGCTAATGCACTAGGCTGAACACATATTTTAGTAAAAAAATAAAATATGGGAAACAATTTTAATGGAAACTTCGCAAAAGTTTATTTTGAATTTACGCTGCGATTTTATATTATTAGAGAAGTTTAGGAAAATTAGAGGTCAATTTTTACAACTTTCGACTAAGCAGTGGCGATTTTACAAGGAAAATTTTGGTATTTTGAGCCATTTTTTGTCGAAATCAGAAGAAAGCATATCATATGGGAGCTATATCTAAATCCTGAACGATTTTCAATCAATTTTGGCAATACATGACTATATTACTAATTGTACTTCTAGTCGCAAAATTTCAAAACCAAATTGCCGCGGTCCAAACTGTGGCCTTTCTGGGGCCATATAAGTCCATATCCGGCGAAAAAAAATTTTATATATGGGGGGAAGCTTTATCCTAAATCTGAACCGATTTCAATCAAATTTGGCATACATGACTATACTACCAATTAGTATTCCTTGTGCAAAATTTCATAGCTAATCGGGAATAAAAACTCTGGCTTCTGGTCCATATAAGTGCATATCGGTGGCGAAAGCTATATATCAGGAGCAATTATCTAAATCTGTAATCGATTTTCAAACCAAAATTTGGCACGCATATAGCCTACAATGCTAAATCTACTTCCCTGTGCAAAATTTTAAACAAAATTTGGGCGCAAACCTTTGGCTTTTTAGGACCATATTAAGTCCATATCGGCGAAAGATATATATGGGAGCTATAGTCTGAAATCTGAAACCCATTTCCAATCAAATTTTGCACACTTGACTATACACTAATTGTAGCTCCTAGTGCCCAAAATTTCAACAAATTCGGACAAAATCTGGCTTCTGGGGCCATATAAGTCGCCATATCGGGCGAAAGATATATATGGCGAGCTTATATCTAAATCTTATATCAAATTTTTGCGCACACTTGACTATACGGACTAAGTGTTATGTTGGTTAACAAATTTCAAGCAAATCCGGTATAAAACTCTGGCTGCTGGGTCCACACTAGTCCAATAATCGGGGCGAAAGATATATATGGCGAGCTATTCTAAATCTGAATCCGATTTTTTTCCAAAATTTCAATAGGGGTTCTATTCTGACACTAAATTAGGAACATGTGCCAAATTTGAAGGCGATTGGACTTAAATTGGCGACTAGACTTTTGGATTCAAAAAAAATGTGCTTCACAGACAGACGGACGGAACGGACGACGGACATGGTTATATCGCACTCAGCGGACCCACCCTGCAGCATTATTTCCAAAGACACCATGTGTCTATCTCGTCTCCTTCTGGGTGTTACAAACATAATGCACTAACTTATAATACCCTGTTCCACAGTGTGGCGCAGGGTATAATTTAAATTAAAATAAATTAAATTAAAATAAACCCACAGCAAATAACAAGTAGTGAAGTTATTACAAGCAAACATGAACACGGCATAGGTGGCACACGCTCTCCTACCCCACATTGTGAAAGAAAAGGAAGCAGATTTTGTTATTATGCAGAGCGCTGTGTGGCGGCTGGTGCGGAGGCTGTCGGAATTTCTAGTGAAATCAGCCCATTTATCTAAATGTGGATAATCTAACGGCTGACAGCGTGGGAATCTTCACCCTGGTTTAGCTTTATGGAGGAGCAGCTTCAATTCTATAACGAAATTTATATTTGTTTTTGCGTGCTTAAAACAACAGACTGCGTGCTTTTCGCATTTTACTACAACATTTATTTGCACTACTATACATTACTCACTACCCACTACAGGTGAAAGCAATCAAATGCAAGAGATGCAAAGAGAGTGGAGCAGTTTCAAGGAAACAAAAACTCCGTGGAAAGAAATCGAAATTTGTATTTTATGGCATTTATTCCTGATTTAAAGTTCCTTTTGGTCTTTTTTAAGGATTTTGTTTTTTATACTTACACACAAACTATTTCACTTACGAATGAACTACTTAAATCAAACAAAAGGAAGAAAAAAACAGTCCTTGGATAGTCTGGAGAGAATGCAATCTAAAACGGTGAAACTTTTATGGGAATTTTTGAAGACGCCAAGGAAAAAACGAAAGTTGATAAAACCAACCTGAATCAGAAACAAACAACACACAATCACTATACAAACGAATGTAAAACAACTCTAAAAATGTTGGAATTAACCACTCTTAATACGGAAAGTAGTAAAAAGGGGGAAATATATTCTTGAAACGAAGCACTACACTAAATCCAAACCAAAAAACAAGGAAAAAAACCCTCAAAACAAAAAAAAGAAAATCAGTATGCCATCACATTGCATAATTATAAATTCAATTAATAGCCAAAAAAAAAATATTTTCCCAAATATCATCTTAAAAATTATTCATTAAAAAATCACTCTAAAACCGACAAACCCCACAATCCCCCGATAACCCACCAAGACTGATAACATTCACACATTCACAAGAATAAAAAGCTTGTTTTATTTCTAGTAAAAATTTTCTTTTTGTGGGAAAAAAGGAAATAGAGAAATTTAATCGAAAGTTTATTTCAACAACACAAAAAAAAATGAAAAGTTTTAAAGGCCATTCACCGCTCATTTTAGTTTGAAAAGTTAACGCCCTTCAAAACTTTGACGCTCAGCTTGTATATACATATATTTTATTATTTTTTTTTTTAATTTATTTTGTATTTTTAAATGTAAGCAAACACTAAAGTTGACATTTCTACAGCTTTGTAATATATTATATATTATGTATGTATACTTGAATGTTACTACCCAATTATTATTAATTAATTAATTACTACTCGTGTATCCATATATAATTTAATGTGAGACAAAAGTAAAAACACAAAAAAAACAACAACAAAATCCCAAACCATTATTAAATTGTAATTTTAATGCAAAATGCTATTTATTCTGTTATATGTTTTGGATTGGTCTTCGCAAATTGGCCCGGGCGTGCTTGGACCACCATCACTGGTGATGATAATATGAATTGAAAATCTATGCTCTTAGGCAAAAGTTTAAATGTAATTATTTAAATTATATAGAAATGTTCAGTATTATCTTGCTAGTCTTAAAACGAAAAAAATTTGCTTTTTAATAATTACATTTTATTATATCATTTATTATTACACGTTGTGTGTGTCTTCAAAATAAAAAAAAAAGCTTAAAGTTTTTGAAAACAAATACTTTGCTTCATAATTAATAATTTCCAGTTGGATTCAGTTGTAAAGCGATTCGCGGAAAGCTTACCAAATAGTTCACCGCTCCCCCTGAATTAAATCGGAATCAGGGTTCCATATTATCGAAACGCGAGATGCCATATTTCGTCGTATTGTCTGTCTAAACTACAAAAGACCGTCCTATACCGTTATATAACATTCATGTTAGATAGACATTTTTATTTAAACTTTTATAAGATGACTAAATTTAGGCCAATTATGATGATTAATTCTTTTTCACCCAGTTCAAAAAAAAAGACTTTCCCATACTAATAAATGCAGAACAAAACGATATCCCTAAGTATGCTTAAAACATAGTATAATTCCTAACAAATGTTACTCAACACACCATTACAAAAAAAGCATTGCTCTTCTATTAGTGAGAGAGGAGAGATAAACTGACATGTGAAAACCTTAGATGGCGCTGAGAATCTCTGGCAAGTTATAAGGCAAGTTTTGGGTAATAAAAAAAGTATTTATTCAACACAAGCTTACCAACTAAATGGTCTTTATAATCATATTAACACTATTTCGATGCCTTCATTCCAGAGTACGATACGTTGACGTAGCATGTTTCTGATGGAGTTTTTATGTTGTTTTTATTGCATTGATGGTGAATTGGCATCCTGTCAAAATTTCGAATTTTATTGGACATTTCTATCAAAAGTTTATTGGTTATATTGTATTAGCTGCTGTCTAAAGTTTTAAAAATGTATTCAATCAAAAAGGGGCAAAAAGTTTCGTTCGGTCTAAAGGTAGTCTAAGCATTTTAGGGCATGTCTAGTTATCCACTATTTTTCAGTTCGGATAGTAATACTAAAAAATTATTAAATATGATTTTAAGACCGAAAATAAGGAAATTTATCTTATACGGTTTGGAGAAATTTCAAAAAAAAAATTTGTACTTGTTACATAAAAATTCACTTTTAACTTAGGCGAACTTTGGGAAATGCTATACAACGATTTATATTAAAATATTTTATTTTTTTCAAACCAACAATACATTTTTTTTCAAAGGAAAATGTTTTGAACATTACTCTGTAGCGGACATCTGTAGAGTTTCTGAATTACTTTTAGTGTATTAATTCTTGTGTGCAAGAAGAAGATTCTAGTTTAATTACTTTAAAGTTTTTAGCCAGATACCTGCATCAATCAACAATTAATTTTATTATTTAATTATAAAAAAATATATATTTTCTAATTAGGGTCTTTTTACTTGTTCTTGGTAAAAGAAGAAAAGAAATCTTTACCCTTTGTTTGGAATTTAATACTGCCTATAATACATACAAACAAAATTTGACTCAATGTATTTAGTTTAAACAAAAAATATATTGAATGAAAGCTTTAAGGTTTTTTGTTTGTTTATTTTACAAAACAATCAAAATTAGACACAGCATTAGTTATTCATATTAAAAAAAAAGTTAAAATTTCATTATTTGAAATAATACTACGAATCTGTGTTTCAAATATTTGAATCTAAACTTTCATAAATCTAATATTATGAGCACATTTCTTGAGAGAAAGAAATAACAATATAATGTTTAGAATTTTGTTGGTTCTATATAGTGAGAGAAAAAGGTTGAAAACAAATAATATTTTTATGAAATTACTGCATATAATAAAAGATAAATAATAGCAAGTACAATTTTCTATAAATATAATAGCTGGCATCGCTATCATTTTATTAGTTTTAACGAAGAAAAAGAAATATCAAACTATTCCCCAAATGCCAAAATTAAATGTCCTTAAGTATAATGCATAACCTGCTTGGCTTTGTACTAACAAAAAAAAAATACGCTTAATATTTTTATTAACTAAAAAATCTTTAAAGCTAAATGTTCACTAACTTAAAAAAACACTGCATTAAACACAAATTGTTCTGATACGTATTATTATTCAAGCAGCATAATTACTGAGAATAAAATGAATCCATATGAAATTCCAAATGTTTTGTGTTTAAGAGCATATTTTAAAAAAATTGCCATAATACTTAGGTTATACTAGATTCGTATGTTTTATCAATAAAGAAAAAATATTCTTACTAAATAGATACAGTGAACTTGGATTAGGGTCTACTGCCCCTGCCCCCCCCAACCCACACACAAACAAAACTTCCCCATTTGCCCAATTCACAATCTCTGAGGAGATATTATATGTTATATCAACATAAATTGATCTCAACTTTGTGAAGTGTATGCTTATTGCCTGCTCTTCCTACAGTATAATACTCATAGAATAAATAGTAATCTAGATCAGGAGTCTCTAACTGAATCTATTTAGAGAAAATTAGCTATGACCCTATATACAGCTTGGTGTAGAATTTACGTTTGGAAAGATTACTTGGATTTCATCCCTATATATCAAACATAGCCTTCATAACATTATAAGAATAAGGATGGAAATAGTATAATTACACATGATTGCGAAATATAATTAAAATCTACATTTGAAACAATCTTTGAATTTTAGTTGAAACATTTATTGTAATGCAGCGCTTCAATAAAAAAAACTGCTGCATATTCCATGTTTTGTATGAGACGTAATATATGACGATACAAAAATTTTGGTATTGTTTTACTATTTCAGAATATTTTTATTTACAAACATGTGCTGGATGATCCATTTGATATATATGTTGAATCTCAACTAAACGTGGCTTGGTGAATGTCTTACCGCTATCGAAAAATAACCCTAAAAGGTGAGAATACTAAGTTTCGAGTCTTAGCGCTAAAATCGCCATTTTTTCACGATTACTCTTTCTTGAATTAATCCATTAGGCAACAAACGTTTGTGTAAATTATTTGGGGGTATTCCTTACAAGTTCATAAACAAAATTTGAACCTAATATGTATACGATTAAAAGTTATATGCCGGTTTTTACTGATTTAGTTTTCACTTTTAGCGATTTTAGCGCTTACTCGAACTTAACTACCACACAAAAAAAAATTTCTGATTTCACCTCCCCGATCACGAACAATTATTGATCCATTGAATTTTTTAATTGAAATGTCTTCAATCACAGGAACATGATAGTGGTCAATTAAATAATTAATTGGAGGTCAATTAAAAAATTAATTAGTCAAATTAAATTAATGATACTATTAATTTTTGGAATTTGATTTTTGTTTCAATTAAAAATTTGGTTGATTCAATTAAATTTTTAACTTGAACTATTTTTAAAACTCAATTAAACTTTTAATTGGGAAACTTGTCGTGAATTTTTTTTCTGTGCACCTTAATAAATGCCAGCAGATATACATATCTGTGTATTACATAATAAATTTAAAATGGCATTTGAGAAATGTGTGAAATGCAGATAGGAGATTCAAACATAAAATACAATCTGAATGAGATATAAAGTTTTAAAAATGCTTCATTTTTATACCTTTCTCTTCATTTTAAATTTATTTTCCTTACCACTAAGAAAGGACCATTTAAAAATAAAAAATAAATATCTATTGTAGCTTCATTACAATGCTATTATGCGTTTTTTTGAATGCTTGAAAAATTAATGAATTCAGGTCCTTATGTTTATGCTTATAACTCCATACCCTGTATGAGTCAAATCTTGAGCACCAATGGGGCCCATATTTCCAAGTTCAACACTTATCTTCCTTATGTTTTTATATTTTTGGCCCCTTTATGCAGATAAGAAGAAATGTATTTGCATTTGATTGGGCGCGGGTTAGACATCTACTCACCTAGTGGATTATTAATTCATTTTATATTATTTATATACAAAAAAAACATTGTAAGCGTTGGCCAAAAACAAAATTAATTGAAAATTTCAGGAAAATTTCAAAGTATTTTGAAGAAAAAAACTTAAATGAAAATTTCTAAGTATTTGAAGAAGATTAGACAGGAAAGAAAATATTACAGAAGAACAAATTAAAAAAAAAATAAACAATATGCCTTAAAACGCTATGAAATTCAATGGTAATTTCACTTTTTTGAAATGAGTTCAATACAAACATTTTCACTCTATTTCATTACGTTTCCATCACATTTTATCTCTTGACAAGAAGTGATAAAGTGGAAGCAAATTTAATTTATTACATAATAATACGATGATTGTAGAAATTCATTGGCGTCGTGATTTTGGGAATTTTTAAAAAAAAAAAAAAAAATACCAAAATCTCTCTACCTTT
>PGFW01030423.1:30298-42911 GCA_003123925.1 Haematobia irritans | reverse complement strand
CAGCATTTGATCGCGGAAAACTATCCCGAATCACCTGAACAATCTGCAATATGTCTCACTGGCCTTCATACCTGTGGAAATTTAGCTGCCACTTGTTTGAAACTCTTCCACAATCAACCTCAATGTAAACTGCTCTGCAATATTGGCTGTTGTTATCATCTATTAAAGGAAATGTACTCTGGACAAGAGTATTTTGGCAACAAACATATATCGGATTTAAATCAGGAAATTGTATTCATGGGCTATATTTGCCATAATTTTACTAGCAGCTGCTACTGAGATACGTTCCTTATTACGCAGTTCATGTAAACGACATTCCTTGGCCAATACACGATCCCAGTATACACAATCGGCAGCACCTCCAGCCAAAGTACCCAGCAAAAATTGATTGATCTCCACAATTTTCTTCATTGTTTGTGAACCAATGAATTGACCACCAGTAGCACGAGAATCAACAGCCAGAATGACACCACCCTTATATTTGAAGCCTAATGTTGTGGTTCCATGATCAAATTCAATTTTAATGCCGGTCTTATCACTGCATGCTTGAATTTTGTTTAAATTTTCCACTGGATTCTCAAATGGGGGAGCCAACAAAGTGTAGGGATTCGTCAGATTTGATACATACTGTTCACTATCCTTTTCCAAATGGGATGTGGTAAAGTTACGCATCTGCATGTAAGGAGCATCAGCTATTTTACAAATTTCTGCCAAAGCCATGATTTCTATTAAATTCGAATGAAAAAGAAAAGTGTATGAAAATGCCGTATAATTCCTGCAGAATGACAAACAAGAAATTCTTCTTCTTACTCGTTTTGTTAGTGATTGGCAAATTTTGCAATATCCGATTATCAGAAAAAATCGAGTATAGGTCATTATCGATGATTATTTATCGATTTATATGCTAATTAACTGTAAGTGGAAGCTAATCGTAAATCGGAGCGGGACAAAACAAAATCGCGTTTCCGTCTATTGATATTACGAAAATGCTAATTTTCTAACATTGTATTCAAACCGGGAATGCCGCTAGTGAATATACACTTTGCTAGTGAAATTTACATGCGAACTATTTTATCGGTTATTTACGTTTACTCCCATGTCGCTCTATATGTACCTCAAACGAAACCCATAAGACATATGTATATATCTACCCAGTAAAAAAATTTGGAAGTTCTTCCAAAGGCACAACATTAAAATCACTTCCAGAAGATACACTCCCAATGATGTTCTTTTAATTCAATTTTTTATAACTTGGTTTTTTCATGCTTTTAATGGATAATTTTAACTTTTTTTTTCTCAAATAGGTTAAAAACAGAGTAAGAATTCATAAAATGGTACAAATCATTTAAATTTTGTCGACAAAAATGCTAAATCCAATCTGAAAAAATTGTGAATTGTCGAAAATATTTGAGGTCAAACGTTTCCGACAAGCGTTAGAATCCATTAAAAATTATAAAAAATTATAAAAATGATCTATTTAACAAAATATCACAGATTTTTTTAATTTATATCCAAAACATTGAAATCGGATCACACCTAAAGAAGTGATGCAAATTCAGTGCAACGGCTTTTGAAATGGAGGACTTCCGTCCTATGACAAGCCCCTGTTAAATTCATCGCTTCTGCGTCAATTTTGCACCACTTCCGGATCCAAAAAGAACATTTTCATTGCATTTTTGGCGACGCTTTTTTTGCTGGGTATGTTTACAACCGTAAATTTACATTATTATCGACTGTTTAAATGTTGCGCCATAACCCTGCCAGCATTTCAATGTTCCATTTCATCTCCATCGCTGTGAAACACCAAGCGCAACTGGCTTATTATAATTTATTTCAATGAAAACGAAAATAAAGTGCTGAAAACATAGTTATTACGCTTAAAATTGTGAAAAAGTAAATTGGTGAACAATTTTGACTTTCCAAATGGAATAAAGTGATAGTTTTCAATTTTTTTTCCCGACACGCTGCATCCATTGGAAATAAAAGTACTGGCTGAATAGACGCTACAAACATTTAACTTACAAACTTGTAACTCAACATCAATCTCTTATTTAATGCATAAAATGTGTTAATGTGATGTGATAGTCGTATAAATGTTTATATTTATAAGAATTTTATAAATGTTTCATAAAAATTAATAAACATCTAAACAATCGTGTTTTACTTGACCACAATGATTCTTTTACAACTATCTTAAAATGCACTTTGTCTGATTGTTTGAAGGGGCTCTTATTGGCGTCCTTCTAAATGTATCCAGAAGGGCTCCTAATAATTGCACTCATGCGATACTTTTTTGTAGTAACTTGGCGTGGGTAACACTTCTCAATAGTGACGGCGCTTTTCAGAGAAGTTTTGGATATCGTATTACGACTGTTTTCGACGTAGTGGGGATTCTCAGAAGCGCCCCAAATTCAAAAAATATTGGCAGGGAAAGCCCGATATGTGCAATTTCGTTTGTATGCCAATAACACAGTTTTGTCATGTATTTCGTATGGGCAAAACTGTGTTATTGGCACGAAACAAATTTTTGCTAGAGGTGCCTATCTTCAAGGCCGGTAATAAATTCCTGCGAATTTTTTGATTCTGAAATGCATACACACATAGAAAAAATCTGGTAAAAAGCAACCCAAAGCCTATTTAAAAAAATAGGTTTTTGTATATATTTCTGAAATCTAATATCCTTGAAAGTTTCCAAAATGCGACCAGTAAAGATGTTGTTTGCTGTTATGCCTTTATTTTGATAAATATTCAGAGTTTTTGGGCAAATTAAAGACAATTTTCCAAAAAAACAATATATATTTTTTGTCTGTTTCAGTTTTAGTGTAATTGAAGTTTAAACAAGTATATACGGCCGTAAGTTCGGCCAGGCCGAAGCTTATGTACCCTCCACCATGGATTGCGTAGAAACTTCTACTGAAGACTGTCATCCACAATCGAATTACTTGGGTAAATACGTATATAAATAATTAAGTTTGACAAATTTTCTATAGAAAGACACGAATTTAACAAATTGTCTATAAGAAATAACATTTGGACAAAATTTTCTATAGAAATAAAATTGTGACAGAACAATTTTCTATAGAATAGAAATTTTGCTAAGATTATTTTTTGACTGCGAACTGGCAACCATGATTATGAACCCGACATGGACCACTCGTGATTTTTGTGTGATTGGGGATCGGCTACATATAACTATAAGCGATAGTGTAACAATTTTGGCATGGTTATTAGCGGCATATAACTATACACCATGGGCGTTGCAAATTTGGAAAACCGGGTCGGATGAATATTTTGCTCCTCAAAGAAGCCTACCAGTTCACAAGTGCCTGGGAACGGTTTATATGGGGGCTTATATAATAATTATGGACCAATTTTGCCAATGGTTGTCTAGCAGACCATATACTAACACCAGACGGTAACCAAATTATCAAACGGCATCGAATGAAATTTTGGGCTCCTCTAAAAAGGCTCGCGAGTTTAAAATCTGGGGATCGGTTTATATTGGGGGTAATAATATAAATTATGTCGGTCGATTATGGAGCCAATTTTTGTCAATGGTGTTTAAGACCAGTAATACGAACACCAATGTGCCAAAATTTTCAGCCGGATCGGATGAAATATGCTTCTCTTATAGGCCTCTGCAAGAAAATTTGGGGTCGTTTATAATGGGGGTCTATACGAAAAAGTGGACCGATATGGCTCATTTGCATGACCCCGCCTACATCAATAACAACTACATTGTTAAACCAGGGCAAGTTTCTAAGTCGATAGCTTTGTTTCGCGTTTCGAAGTTAGCGTGATTTCAACAGACAGGACGGGACGGACGACGGACCATGCTCAGATCGACTCAGATATTTCAGTCACGCACTCAGATATTTCATACTGTTAATGGGGTCTTAGAGCAATATTTCGATTGTGTTACAAAGCGGAATGACAAAAGTTAAATACCCCCCATCCTATGGTGGCAGGGTATTAAATAGCAGGCAATGTTTGTTTTTTGCTGCTTTCATTTTTCGAGCAATATTTTTTGGCTGTTTCAGCAGACTTCCTTGTGTTGTGTGTAACAAACCAATGTTTCTATAGTTGTTATTCATATTTGCTAACGAAATTTTCGTAAGGCATGTTATCGAATGTTTTGCATTTTTTTTTATAAAAAAATATGCCTTATTGGCATGTAATAGGAATGTTTGCAGAAACTGCCGTTCGGCGTTTAAGACCAATATGAACCTTACCACGTTAAAATATTACCTAGTACATTTTTCCATTGATTCCCAGCAAAAAAGCGTCGCCAAAAAAATACTAAAAATGTTCTTTTTTGCACCGGAAGTTGTGCAAAAATGGCGCAGAGGCGATGAATTTAACATGGACTTGTCATAGGACGGATTCCACCATTTCAACAGCCGTTGCACTGAATTTGCATCACTTCTTAAGGTGTGATGGGAGTTCTGTGTTTTGGATGTGAATTAAAAAAATTTGTGATATTTTGCTAAAAAAATTATAATTTTTTATGATTTTTAATTAATCGCTTGTCAGAATCGTTGACATCAAATATTTTAAAAAAATTCGGAATGATTTAGCATTTTTATTATACTGTAAAGTGTAAATAATTTTTACCATCCCATTACTCCTTACTCTGTTGTTAACCTATTTGAAAAAAATCAAGTTAAAATTACCGATTAAAAATATGAAAAAACCGAGTTATAAAAAATTTAATTAAAAGAACTTCCTGTGTAGTTAAAATAAGGAACATCTTTGGGAGTACATTTTTGGAAGTGCTTTTAAAACTGTGCTTTTATAACAACATCCACATTTTTTGTTAGGTTGTTTACCCCATCTCATCTTATTTCTTGCATATTTTCAGCTACGTGAAAACACACATTATTCGTGGATTTTTACAACGCAGTTGAAATCTAGTTCAAGTGCACTGCATTTGTAAAAAAAATCCATTTCGTGATGCTTTCCAGCTCTTTAGTGTTATTCCTTGAAGATTTAATGGAGTCGCGTTAAGTGAAGTGGACAGAATTGTACATATATACGTCCTATACGTTTATATTGCATATAGCATATATTTAAATTATCAATTTAAATTTTCTGTATGTTATGAAATGGAGCAAAATATCCTATTATCAATATATTTTTGCAAGTAACGTTGTGACAGTAGAGATATCATTTTGTGGTTTATGAGGACTTTCAGACTACTTGTAGGAATTTCATATAAAACACGGACATCATCGATTTGACTTCGAATGATTTTTAAAAGCAGATGAATTTGATATTTTTTCGTTTATTTAAAGAAAATATTATTTGGGGTAATTAAAACGAGAGATAAATGTAAACAATCGATAACGACATCCCTAATAGGAATAGCAGAATCAAGTCATTTTCCACATGCTAAAAGTTATATAAATGAATAAATTCACTTAGTTTAAATAATAAAGTATTCGAATTTGTTTAAACAATTCCGGTAGTTAAGAATATATGAAGTGATTTATTTAAAAGAAAAAACAAAAATATTATACAAAAATCTTTAAGGATATTAAATATTCTTAAAATTAATAAAATAAGCTAGCGTCGTTCGTCATTGAAACAAACCTTCAAAAAAACATGATTGCCTCAAGTATCCTTGTTGTCATTACCCTCGTTTTAATGGCTATCTATTTATGGTGTCGCCGAACCTATTCCTATTGGCAACGTCAATGGGTCATATCCCTATGTTAAACGGCCACCATGATCATTGGTAATTACAAAGGAAGCTTTTAGTATTAAAAACTAAGCATTTGGATCTACATCTGTCCCAATTTGTATAATCTACCTGAGATGCATGATCGAATGCCCAAGTTATTGGGATCTATATGTTTCATCAACCTGCCCTTGTTGTCGTAGATCTTGGAGAATTATCAAATCGATATTAATAAGGATTTCAATTTGTTCAATAATACGTTTATGGCAAGTGTTGATCCACACGGCGATGTAGTTGGGCAATAAGTAATTTGTTCTTTGCACGCAACAAGCTTATTTGGAAAGAATTAAAGGAACGAAAATTTCACGCAGTATTTACAAAGTGGGCAAAGTTCTAGCAAATTGTTTCCGTTGAATGTTGGAGGATGAGTTTGATTTTGTCATGCAATTCCAAATTCAATTGTGAATTGATACACTGATATAATATAAAATGTAAAGGGGTTCTGGTAAATGTTAAATTTCTGAAAAAATACACAATTGTTCGCATAGAAAAAATTAACTTTTTAGAGATAAATTGACAAATTTCTTAGATACAATTCTACTAAAAGATTTACTTTCTAAAAATTACAAGTTGTTAAAATTCAAGGACAGATTTGATATGACAATCATAGGAAATAGATTTGACAATTTCTAGGATTATCATAGAAACTAATTTTCATGAATAGAAATTAAATTTTTGACAAAAATTTTCCATAAGAAATAAAATTTTTGACACAATTTTCTATAAGAAAAAATTTCTACAAAATTTTCCAATCGAAAAATATGTTGACATATGATTTAATAATGGCAAAAAAATTACAATACATTTTCTGTAAAAAAGAGGTTGAGAAAGTTTTCTATAGAAATAAAATTTTGACTCAAATTTTTCTATGAAAAATAAAAAATTTTGAACAAAATTTTCTAATAGAAAAAAATGTCTAACGAAATTTTTCCATCGAAAAAATATTGACATAAATTTAACAATTGTCAAAAAAAATTATTACAAAATTTTCTGTAGAAAAAAAAAAGATTGACAAATTTTTCTAGTAGAAATAAAATTTTAACAAATTTTCTAAGCAAATATTAAGAATTATGACAAAATTTTCGAACGAAATAAAAATATTGCAAAATGTTTCCTAGACCAAAAAACAAAATAATATTTTGCCAAATTTTCTAAAAAAATAAAATTTTGGCAGAATTTTCTATAGAAATAAAATTTTGACAAAATTTTCTATAGAAAAAAATTTTGACAAAAATTTGCTATAGAAAAAAATTTTGACATAAAATTTACTATAGCAAAAAAATCTACAAAATTTTTCGTAAAAAAAATTTACAAGACTTTTCTATAGAAAGTAAGAATGTACTTTCAGTTTTTATAGAAATAACAGTTTGAATATAATTGTTCTATAGAAAAAAATTTTAAAAAATTTTCTATAGAAAAAATTTTGAATCAAAATTCTCTAATAGAAAAATTGTTGAACAAAATTTTCTATAGAAAAAAAATGGCTGACAAAATTTTCTATAGAAAAAAAATTTGACATAATTTGCTATGGCAAGAATATACAAAATTTTCTGTAAAAAAAATGACAAAATGTTTTATAGAAACTAAGATGTACTTCAGTTTTTATAGAAATACAGTTTTGACATAATTTTCTATAGAAAAAAAATTAAAAAATTTTCTATAGAAAAAAGTTTTGACAAAATTCTTGACATAATTTACTATGGTAAAAAAATACAAAATTTTCTGTAAAAAACAAAATTGACACAATTTTCTATTGAAATAAAATATTGAAAAAATTTTCTATAGAAATAAAATTTTAAACAAATTTTCTAGAGTATTAGCAATTTGACAAAAAATTTTCGCTAACAAAATTAAAATATTGGCAAAATTTTTTCGAACGAAAACAAAAATTTTGCCAAAATTTTCTAACAAAATAATATTTTGCTATATTTTGTAAAAATAATTAAAATTTGAACAAAATTTTCTATAGAAAAAAAATTTACATAATTTAACTATAAGCAAAAAAACGAAAAATAGAAAATTTTTCTTTTTTTGACGAAATTTACTAAAGCATAAGAATTTACAAATTTTTCTGGTAAAATGAAATGACAAATAGAAATACAACAAAATTTTCTAGAAGTATCAAAAATTTTGACAAAATCTTCCAACAATAAAATTTTTGGAAATTTTCTAACGAATATGAAACTTTGCCAATCTCTAACAGACGGCAAATTTTGGCCAAATTTTCTAACAAAAATAATATTTTGCTATATTTTCTAAAAAAAAATAAAATTTTGAAACAAAATTTTCTATAGAAAAAAATTTGGCGTAGTTTACTATAACCAAAAAAAAAAAATACAAAATTTTCTAATTGAAAAAAAAATGTTGGCATAATTTACTATAGCATAAAAAATTTACAAAAATTTTCTGTTAAAAGAAGTGACAATGAAAATACAAAAAAAAAATTCTAGAGTAATCAAAATTTTGACAAATAAAATTTTTTGGAAAATTTTCTAACAAAAAATATATATTTTGCTAAATTATTTTCCTAAAAAATTAAAATTTGTACAAAATTTTCTATAGAAAAACTGAAGTAATTTACTATAAGCAAAAAATACAAAATTTTCTATTGAAAAAAATTTGAACATTAATTCACTAATAGCATAAAATTTAACAAAATTTTCTGTAAAAAAAAGTTGGCAAAAGATTTTCTAAATGAAAAAAAATTGGAAAAATTTTTCCTAATAGAAATAAAGTTTTGGCAAATTTTTTCTATACCAAAAAATTAAAAAATTTTTTTTTGGCAAAATTTTTTCAATAGAAATAAAAATTTTGAACAAAATTTTTCTAATAGAAAAAACAACTTCTTGAGCAATAATTTACTATAGGCAAAAAAAAATTACAAAATTTTCTGTAAAAAAATGACAATAGAAATACAAAAAAATTTTCTATAGTAATCAAAATTGTTGACATAATTTTCTCAACAAAATAAAAAATTTTTGAAAAATTTTCTTAAAAAAAAATGAAAACTCTTGCCAAATTTTTCTAAAACAAAATAAAATTTTGCTAAAATTTTCTAAAACTAAATATAATATTCAGAATTAAGAATTTGAGGAAAATTTTTTCTAAACGAAATAAAATTTTGGCAAAATTTTCTATAGAAAAAAAATTTTAACAAAATTTTCTATAGAAATAAAATGTTGAAAATATTTTGTATAAAAATTAAATTTTGAAATTTTTTTCTATAGAAATAAATCTTGATAAACAAAATTTAATAACAAAATTTTCTGTAGAAATAAATTTTGACTAAATTTTCTGTAGAAAATAAAATTTTATCAAAATTTTCTGTAGAAATAAAATTTTGACATAATTTTGATCAAAAACTTCAAAATAAATATTTTTAAATTTGATAGATTTTTGGTAAAATTTTCTTCAAATTTTGGGTAGATTAATTTTGGCACGAGTGACAACCGTGATTAAGGCCCGGTACAGCATTGGTTTAGCGAAATTTTCTGATACCCCTAAAAAATGTGGCATGCAACCTTTTGGCTAAAACGTAATTTCCTTTAAGGAGCATATGTTATCGACTGTTTCTACCGATATAGTCCGGTAGGCATTTCTAAGCGAAAATTTGCCATATACTGAGTGCTGATAATGTAAATTCAACCATAAAGTAAAACGTACTAAACTAAATTTATTTAAAATGTCGGTAATAACATCAATTTTAGAAATCTGTTTAGATTTGTTCGAATTGGCTTTATCTTTAACAGAATTGTGGCCTTGAAGCACACGAAAAAGCCATCTGCTCTGGGGTATTTTGTCCCATTCCTCTGGCGAAGTGTCGTCATGGAACAATCGAACACTTTTCGTAGTTTTAGTGCCAACCAAAAATGCCCTAAGGCATAAAAAGTCAAGATAATTGAGATCCGGAGATTTGGTTCGTCCATTGTTTTAAATTTTTCCAATTACCATCTTGGCCAATATATTTTGTTGCAAACTGCTCAATTTGAAATGGCTTCTCATCGGAAGAAACCAAGTTTCGGTAGCTGGCTAATTTCATAGAGAGCGAAGCAATTCTTGGCTCTTTCTGGCCTATCTTTTCGTTTGGCATCGTTAAGCTCCTGCTTTTATGTAGCTCTTAGAACTTCCAACGGCATTAGTCCAAGCTCAATTTTTCGATGAAGTTGCATCCCATTGTCAGCGATATGTCTAGCTCACGAAGCAAAATTTTCTAATGACTGCGGCGAAACAGACGATTTATTCAGCAGAGAGAGTTCTAAACGATATCTCGAGTTTAAAAAGGGGACGCCCTACGACCCTTTAGCACGGAAAAATCCTTTGTAACGATTTGTTTAACCAGCAGTTGAAATGCCTTCCACTGAGATCTGAAAAGAAAACTTGTAATAGGTACCATTCCAGGTACCTATTACGATAGCAATACAACCAAATATTGAATGAACATTGATATCTCGAGTTTAAAATGAAATGAATTGTAAATTTGTAATTCTAATTTTTATATTTTACAGGTAACCGCACAATTGGAAGAATATTTGTCCGCGCCAGGGTAAACAAATTTCACAACCGAAGTCAAAGAAATATGTTGCCTTGTTCAGCATAGCAAGGTATCTAATTTCAACCATAGGCAATTTGGGCATTAATGCAATAGTCTCACAAAATCCGCAATGGTGAATTTCGTGTCCATCAAGTGTCCCGTAAAAATGTATTACCTTCACTTTATCCAGACCCTTTGATTTCTCAATGGCTTTCTTTTTTGCCAAACTTGTATCACTGCTAAGGGTGAAAATTTTTTCATCGGAATTTTCGAAATTCTTACGTTCTACCATTAACCATGTCATGAGTGAACGGGAGCGTACGGGTGTACCACGCAATGACTTAATCGATATACTGGTGGCATTGAAAAACGAAGGTGGCCTTAGCGATGTTAAGAACTATCAAGATTGTCTAGTGGCAGCAGGCGGCAGTTTTTCTTAACAGACTGGTTTGTGACTTTCATCAATTCAAACGCATGGCCTTTGCCCTATTTTGAATTGGCCAAAAAGCTCAATTACTAAGAAGATTAAGACAAGAAATCACTGAAAAAGCTTTGGTCATGGAAAAGAACGGTTTTTTTGTCATATGAAAAGATCCATTCATTGGAATATTTGAATATGATTGTCGAAGAAACTTTATGCGTAATGTTATCCTGTACTAAACCATTGTTTGGAATGCGACAAGAAACATCAACGAACCGTCGGGTATTCGAAAGGGGTTTTAATTTAAAGGCCCTATTATGATACGCATTTGCCCGATAAAAAATGCCAAGTGTTATATTCCCATATATGGCTATAACATCGTGATCCAGGTAGGTTATAAAAGTGAAAAAGGTCTGTGTAATTTTTTGTTTTTTAATAGTAGGAAAATAATGTATGAACCTGATGTGCACCACAATTTGAAGAAAATTTTACCAAAAAAATACCAAACAAAAAAATTTTTGTCAAAATTTTATTTCTAATAAAATTTTTGTAAAAAATCTATTTCTATTGAACGATTTCTCCAAAATTTTTAATGTGTCTATATGAACATTTTCTCAAATTTTATTCTATAGAAAATTTTGCTTTTTCTATAAAATTTAAATTTCACTAATGAAAATTTTGTCAATATAATTTATTTCTAATAGGAAATTTTGTCAAAATTTTTATTTCAAAAATTTATTTGTATTTGAAAATTTGTATTTCTGATAGAAAATTTTGCAAATCAAAATATGTTATTTCTTAGAAGAAGTTAGCAATTACTTATTTTATTGCTAACAATTAGAGTCAAAAACGTCAACTTTTATTTTCTATAGGACAATTATTTTCAGAAATTTTATTTCTATATGAAATGTTTCAAAATTTTATTGTCTTATGAAAATATTTTGTAAAATTTTGAATTTTCCTATAGGAAATTTTGTACAATTTCTCAAATTTTATTTCTAATCAGAAAATTTTGTAAAATTATAAAAAATGTTTAATTTTTTGTAAGAAATAATTTTCTCAAATTTTATTTCTATACGAAATTTTCCCATCAAAATTGTTTTGTTGTAAAAAAAAATTATTTTTTTAGAATTTTCCAACATGTTATTTCTAATAGAAAATTTCCAAAAATTTTATTCTATAGAAATTTTCTCGAAATGTTTATTTCTATACGAAAAGTATTTCAAACATTTTAATTTCATTCTATAGAAAATTTTCAATTTCTATAGAAAATGTTGTTGAAAGTAACCTCTTAGTTGGAGGGGAAAATAGTTTTCAAAATTTATTTCTATAGAAAATTTTGTAAAAAATCTTATTTCTATTGAAAAAATTGTCTTAAATTTATTCTATAAAAAATATTGCAAAGTTTTATATATCTATAGATATTTTTCTCAAAAGTTTTTTGTATAAAAAATGTTATCACATTTTATTTCCATAAAAAATGTTAATCAAAATTTTAATTTCTAGTAGAAGAAATTTTGTCAAAAATGTTATTTGCTATAGAAATATTTTTGTTCAAAATTTATTTTCTAATATTCTGATTCATTTTTTAAGGGCTCTTAGAGTTGTTTTTTTGCAGGTCTGAATCCGAAAATGTATCGCGAGACAGACCCCAATAGTCCTGAATAGTCTCGTCGAGGCCTTGGTTTGATGACTTGTTTGAATAGCTTTCCGGCAGCTGTGCTCAGCATGCAAAATGGCTGTACGGACGATTGCAATGTGTTGATCGACCTTTCGCCTTGCTGATCAAGAACTAGTCTGGTGCTCTTCTTCCACGTCAATTTGGGAAAATAACAAATAGAAAAGTAATTTTTGAAAAAGAAAAAACTTTCCTTCTGCAAAAATGGTCCATACAGGCCCATAAATTTTTTATAATAGTCCC
>PGFW01030423.1:863-26419 GCA_003123925.1 Haematobia irritans | reverse complement strand
CATTATTCGTGGTTTGAAATATATTTTTAAAACGCAGTTGAAATCTAGTTCAAGTGCACTGAATTTGTAAAAAAAAAAACATTTCGTGATGCTTTCCAGCTCTTTAGTGTTGTTCCTTGAAATTTAATGGAGTCGCGTTAAGTGAAGTGTGACAGAATTGTACATATATTACGTCCTATACGTGTATATTGCATATACATATATTTAAATTATCAATTTAAATTTCTGTTATGTTATGAAATGGAGCAAAATATCTATTATCAATATTTTTGCAAGTAACGTTGTGACAGTAGAGATATCATTTTGTGGTTTATGAGACTTTCAGACTACTTGTAGGGAATTTCATATAAAACACGGACATCATCGATTTGACTTCGAATGATTTTTAAAAGCAGATGAATTTGATATTTTTTCGTTTATTTAAAGAAAATATTACTTTGGGTAATTAAAAACAGAAGATAAAATCGTAAAGACAATCGACTAACGAATCCCTAATAGGAATTTACGTCAGGAATCAAAGTCAATTTTCCACATGCTATAAAAGTATTATATGAAATGAATAAAATTTCACTTAGTTTTAAATCACATTAACGTATTGCGATTGTATAAACAATTCGGTATGTTCTAAGATATATGAAGATGATATTTATTCATTTTAAAAGAAAAACAAAAATATTATATACAAAATCTTTAGATATTAAATATTCTTAAAATATAATAAAATAAGCTAGCGTCGTGCGTTATATGAAGTACAAACCGTTCAAACAAAAACATCGATTGCCTTTCCCCAAAGTATCCGTTGTTTGTCATTACCCTCTTTTTAATGGCTATCTATTTATGTGTCGCCGAATCCTTTCCTATTGCAACGTTCATGGGTATACCTCTATGTTAAACCACCATTGAGCATTTGGTAATACAAAGGAAGCTTATTAGTTAAAAAACTAGCATTGGATACATCGTGTCCCAATTGTATTAATCTACCTGAGATGCATGATGAACCCGTTATCTGGGATGCATATATGTTCATCAACCTGCCCTATGTTGCTGTCAGTGATCATGAGATTATCAAAATCGATTATTAATAAGGATTTCAATTTGTTCAATTTAATCGTTATGGCAAGTGTCGATCCACCACGGCGATGTATTGGGCAATAGTAATTTGTTCTTGCACGCAACAGCTATTTGGAAAGAATTGAAACGAAAATTTCACCCAGTAATTTACAAGTGCCCGCCAAAGTATAAAGCAAAATTATCCGTTAATGTTGACGGTGAGTTGTTTGTCATGCAAATTCCATTCATCCAGTGTGATATGCATAACTGCATTATAATATAAATGTAAAACGGTTCTGGTAAATTTTTGAACATAATTTTCCATTAGAAAAAAAAATTGACAAAATTTTCCATAGAAATTAAGTTTTGACAAAATCTTAATATAGAAACATAAAATTTTTCGGCCAAAATTTCTACAGAAATAAAATTTTGACAAAAATTTTTTATAGAAATAAAATTTGACAAATATTCATCTATAGAAATACAATTTTTAGCATCCAACTCAGATGTATTCTGTTTTTATAGAAAATACCAATTTTGACACAATTTTCTATTAAAAAAAATGTCTTAACAAAATTTTCCATCGAAAAATATTTGACATAATTATATTATGGCAATAAATTCACAAAATTTTCTGAATGTAGAAAAAAAAAGATTTGACAACCTTCTATAGAAATTAAAATTTTGACAAAAATTTTCTTAAGAATATTCTAAAATTCATGAAAAAAATTTCCATCGAAAAGAATTTGACATACTGCAAACTGTAGAAAAAAAAAGATTGGCCAAAGTTTTCTATAGAAATAAAAATTTTGACAAAATTTTCTTAGAATATTAAAATTATAAAAAAAAATTTCTCCATCGAAATAAAATATGGGCCGCCAAAATTTTCTAAACAAAAATGAAAACTTTGACACATTCTTTTAACAAAATAATATTTTGCCAAATTTTTTTTCAGAAATAAAATTTTGCAGAATTTTCTATAGAAAATAAAATTTTGACAAAAATTTTCTATAGAAATAAATTTTGACAAAATTTTCTATAGAAAATACAAATTTTGACAAAAATTTGCTATTTAGAAAAAAAAATTTTGACTATAATTTACTTATAGCAAAAAATTTTTACAAAATTTTTCTGTAAAAAAAATTGACAAAATTTTCTATAGAAACTAAGTTTTTATTGACTTCAGTTTTAATAGAAATACAGTTTTGAACATAATTTTCTATAGAAAAAAATTTAAAAACATTTCTATAGAAAAAAGTTTTGACAAAATTCTTCTATAGTAAAAAATTTTTTGGACAAATTTTCTATAGAAATAAAAATTTGACAAAATTCTATTAGAAAAAAAATTTTAGACATAATTTGCTATGGCAAAATAATTTAACAAAATTTTTCTGCTAAAAAAATTGACAAAATGTTTTATAGAAACTAAGGCTTGTACTTCAGGTTTTTATTCAGAAATTAACAGTTTTGACATAATTTTCTATAGAAAAAAAAAAATAAAAAAATTTTCTATAGAAAAAAAGGTTTGACAAAACTCTTATTAGAAACAATTTTCTATAGAAAAAAATGGCTTGACAAAAATTCTATAAGAAAAAAAAATATTTGCATAAATTTACTATGCAAAAAATTACAAATTTCCTGTAAAAAAAATTGACAAAATTTCTATAGAAACTAAGAAATACTTCAGTTTTTATATGAAAATACAGTTTTGACATAATTTTCTATAGAAAAATTTCTATAGAAAAATATTTTGACAAAATTCTCTATAGAAAAAAATTTGACAAAATTTTCTATTAAGAAAAAAATTTGACATAATTTAACTATAGCCAAAAAAAAATTTACAAAAATTTTCTGTAAAAAACACAAATTACACAATTTTCTATTTGAAATAAAATATTTGATAAAAATTTGTCCTATAGAAATAAAATTTTTGCACAAAATTTTTCTAGGTAGTATTACCAATCTTTGACAAAATTTTCAACAAAATAAAATAATTGCGCAAAATTTTCGAACCAAAACAAAATTTTGCCAAATTTTTTTTAAACAAAATTAATATTTTGCAATATTTTCTAAAAATTAAATTTTTGACAAAATTTTCTATAGAAAAAATTTTGCGCAAAAAAATTACCAAAATTTTCTTATTGCAAAACAATGTTGACATTTTAATTTCACTATAAGCATAAAAAATTATACAAAATTTTCTTGTAAAAAAAAATGACAATAGATATACAAAACAAGTTATATACAGCACTAAAGTTCGGCCGGGCCGAATCTTAAATACCCACCACCATGAAACCTAATATAGGGTTTCCTTTGAAATTTCAGCGAGGGTTGAGGACTTGATGGACACTTCCCGAGATAATTTAAAAGATTTCACCTATTTCAGGACTATATCAGATTCTGGATTTATAAGAACCATTTTTGTTTGATGTTTTAGAGGAATCATTTAACATCTCTTGTAAGTGTGCAGAAAATTATAAATAACGTTCTTGATTTGAAATCTTAAATCAGTAGAAGTAAAATCTCGGAAATTTTTACATTGTGTTTCAAGCAATTTTCATTTGATCAGGCGCCTTCTACACCCTCAAGAGTGAAGTTCGGTCTATATTGGAAGGCATTACCAAATGGGACCGATAAAAAACTTTAATCCGATACAAGTCTTTGTGAGCCTTAAAATATCAGAATATTATAGAAATTTCAGGCAAATCAGATTAAAAACTACAGTTTCTAGAAACCCAAGGAGCTTAAAATCGGGAGATCGTTCTTATGGGCCTTATACTAAAATATGCAACCGATTACTCACCGTTTTCGAACACAACCTCTTTTATGACCCGGAAAATACCTCTAGATTTTCCAATTTCAGGCGCAAATAGGATTAAAACTTCGGATTCTAGACAGCCCAAGAAGGGTAAAATCGGGAAACATCGGTCTACTATGCGGGGGCTATACCAAACATGGACGATACTCACCATTTTCGGCCACAACTCATTTTATGCGTTCCTAAAAATACCTTCTAAGATTTCCAATTTAGACTTAATTGGATAAAAAAACTTTACGGGTTTCTATAAGCCCAAAGACCCCAAAATCGGGAGGTCTTTATATAGGCGGCACCATACCAAAACATGGACCGATTACTCACAATTTTTGGCATTTGTATTTTGGTATTTTGTGCGTTCCCTACAATAACCTCATAGATTCCAATTCGAGGTATATTGAATTAAAAAACTTGCGCGTTTCTATAAGCCAAGAAGTAAAAATCGGGAGATCGTTTCTTATGGGAGGGCTATACAAAAATATTGAACCGATATTCTCACCCGTTTTCGCACACCTCCTTTATGACCCGAAAACTACCTCTAGATTTCCAATTTCCAGGCAAAATAGGCATAAAAACTTCGCGATTCTTAGAAGCCAAGAAGTAAAATCGCGGAAATCGTCTATATGGGCCGGCTATACCAAAACCATGGAACGCATACTGACCATTTTATTGGCACACCTCTTATCGGTCACAAAAATAGCCTCTAGACTTCAAAATTTCAGGTAAATTTGATAAAAAACTTTACGATTTCCTATAAGCCAAGACCCCAAATTTCGAGAGGTCGGTTTTATATGGCGGACTATATCAAAAACCTGGACCATATATTTAGCCCATTTTTTCGAACTTGACCTGACCTCGCAGACAAATGACGAGTTTTTTTGCAAAAATTTCGCCACGATTGCTTCATTATTCGAAGACTGTAGCGTGATCTACAACAAGACAGACAGACAGACAGATGGTCAGACGGACTGACGCGACTGACGGACATCGTTTATACTCGTCTTTAGAATTTCTCCCTGATCAAGAATTATATATACTTTATATAGTCGCGAAATCGCATATTTCGACTGGTGTTACAAACGCGGAAATGACAAACTTATTATACCCCGTCACCATTCTATTGGTGGTGGGTATAAAAAAAAAATCCTAGAGCTTTATCAAAATTTTGGACAAACATTTCCAAACAAAATTAAAATTTTTTGGAAAATTTTTCTAACAAAATGAAACTTTGCCAAAATTTTCTAACAAAATCAAAAATTTTGCCCAATTTCTAACAAATAATATTTTGCTATATTTTCTAAAAAAATTAAAATTTTGACAAAATTTTCTATAGAAATAATTTGACACCGCTAAATTAATATATAAAAAAATACAGAAATTTTCTATTGAAAAAAAATGTTGACAATTAATTTTTGCCAATTTTCTAACAAAAAGCATAAAAATTTACAAAATTTTTCTCGTAAAAAAATTCGCACAAATTTTCTATTTAGAAAGAAATTTTTTCCTTAAAGAAATAAAATTTTAGGCAAAATTCTTCTATAGCAAATAAAATTTTGGCCCAAAATTTCTATAGAAAATAAAATTTTGGCAAATTCTTTTCTATACAAATAAAATTTGGCCAAAATTTTCAATAGAAATAAAAATTTTGACAAAATTTTCTATAGAAAAAAATTTTGAATTAAATATTACTTATTAGCCAAAAAAAAATTTACAAAATTTTTCTGTTTAAAAAAAAAATTACCAATAGAAATTAACAAAAAAAATTTATAGAGTATCAAAAATTTTTGACAAAATTTATCAACAAAATTACAACTTTTTGGAAAATTTTCTAACAAAATGAAACTTTGCCAATTTTCTAACAAAATAAAAATTTTTGTTAAATTTTCATAACTAAATAAACTTATTCAGGAATTAAATTTTGCACAAAATTTTCTAACAAATAAATTTCTGGCCCAAAATCTTTCTATAGCATATACAATTTTAGCAAAAATTTTCTTAGAAATAAAATTTTAGCAAAATTTTATAGAAATAAAATTTTAGCAAAATTTTTCTAAAGAAATAAAATTTTGCGCAAAATTTTCTATAGAAATAAAATTTTGGCTAATATTTTGTCTATACAAATAAAATGTTGCAAAATTTTTAATAGAAATAAAATTTTGACAAAATTTTCTTATTAGAAAAAAAATTATGACGTTAATTGCCATATTACGTAAAAAAAAATCTTACAAAATTTTCATTGAAAAAAAATGTTGAACATAAATTTACTATAGCCATAAAAAAAGTTACAAAATTTTCTGGCTTAAAAAAAATGTACAATATAAATACAAAAAAATTTTTCTATAGCAGATCAAAATTTTGCAAAATTCTTCCAACATAGAAATAAAACTTTTTGAAAAATTTTCCTATTTGTTGAAAAAAATAATATTTTGCATATTATTTTGCGTAAAAAAAATTAAAATTTTGACAAAACTGACTAAAAAAAATATCACGTAAAAATTTTTATAGTATTTAAATTGCAAATTAAAAAATAACAATTGGGAAATTTTTTTTCTACAAAATGAAACTTGCAATTTTCTAACAAAATAAAATTTTGACTAAATTTTTCTAAACTAAATAAAATATTCAGAATTTAACGATTTTTTGATGAATAATTTCTTAACGAAATTAAAATTTGGCCAAAATTTTCTATTAGCAAAAAAAATTTAACAAAATTTTCTATAGAAATAAAAATATTGAAATAATTTTGTATAAAAATTAAATTTTGAAATTTTTTTCTATAGAAATAAATCTTGAAAACAAAATTTAATAAACAAAAATTTCTCGTAAAATAAAATTTTGAACTAAATTTTCTGTAAAATAAAATTTTATCAAAAATGTTCTCTATAGATAAAATAAAATTCTTGACATAATATTTGCATCAAAACTTCAAATTACAATATTTTTTAAATTTGATACGATTTTGCGTAAAATTTTCTTCAAATTTTGGTAGATTAATTTTGGGCACGAGTGACAACCCGTGATTAAGGGCCCGGTTACATGCATTTGCGTTTAGCCGAAATTTTCTGATACCCCTAAAATGTGCATGCACACTTTTTGCTAACGTAAATTTTCCTCTTAGGACGATTTATCGACTGTTTCTACGATATAGTCCGCGTAGGCCATTTCTAACGGGAAATTTTGCCATATACTGAGTGCTTTGATAAATCAACAAAGTAAAACTCTAAAAATTATATTAAATAGGTGGTTGGTAATAAATTTTGAATCTGTTTAATTTGTTGAATTGCGCTACTTTAACAGAATTGTGCGATTTGAAGCAGCACGAAAAGCAGCACACCCTGCGAGTGCTCTGGGGATATTTGTCCCATTCCTGCGCGAAGTGTACGTCATGGAACAATGACACTTTTCGTAGTTTTACTACAATGCCCTAGGCATAAAAGTCAATGGTATTGAGCATCCGGAGATTTTGGTTCGTCATTGTTTTAAATTCGAATACTCGTTGGCCAATATATTTTTTGTTGACAAACTGCCCCCTCAATTCTTGGAATGGCTTCTTCATCGCGAGAAAACAAGTTCGTAGCTGGCTCATTTCATGACAATGCGAAGCAATTCTTGGCTCTTTTCACTGTCTTATCTTTCGTTTGCAATCGTTAAAGCTCCTGCTTTATGAGCTCTTTAGAAGCTTCCACGGATTTAGTCCCAAGCTCCATTTTTCGATGTGTTGCATCACATTGTTCGCGATATGTTTCTACAGCAAATTTTCTATGACTTGCGGCCGAAGCAGACGACTTTATTTCACAGAGAGAGCTTCTACGAATATCTCGAGCTTTAAAAGGGACTCCTACCCTTATTACACGGAAATCCTTTGTACGATTTGTTAACCACAGTTGAAATCCTTCCACTGAGCTCTGAAAAGAAATTTGTAATAGGTACCCATTCAGGTACCTATTTACAAATAGCAATAAACCAAATATTTGAATGAACATTGATATCTTCGAGCTTAAAATGAAATCATGAATTGTAAAATTTTGTAATTTCTTATTTTTATTTAACAGGTAAACCGCACAATTGACAGAATATTTGTCCCGCCAGGGTCAACAAATTCACAACCCGAAGTCAACAGAAATACTGTTGCCTTGCTTCACTACAGATCTAATTTCAACCATAAGCATTGGCATTAATGCCAATAGTCTTCACAAATCCACATGCGTTGAATTTCTGTGCCAGGTGTCGTAAAATGTTTACCTTCACTTTATCCAGAGCCCTTGATTTCTCAATGGCTTTTTCTTTTTCCCAAAACTTGCTATCACTGCTTAAGGCGCTGAAAATTTTTTTCATCGGAATTTTCGAAATTCTTACTGTTCTACCATTTTAAACCATGCTCATGAGTGAACGGAGCGCTACGGGTGTACCACGCAATGACTTGATCGATATACTAGGTGGCATTGAAAAACGAAGGTGGCCTTAGCGATGTTAAGAACTATCAAAGATTGTTCTTAGTGGCACAGGCTGGCAGTTTTTCTAACAGCTGCGTTTTGAAACTTCAATCATCAACTATGGCCTTATGCTCTATTTGAGATTGCCAAAAAGCTCCAATTACAGAAAGATTAAGCACAGAAATCACTGGAAGCCTTGGTCATGGAAAGAACATTTTTTTGTCATATGAAAAGATCCATTTCATTGGAATATTTGAAATAGTGATTTGTCGAAGAAACTTTACGTATGTATCCTGTACTACCATTTCTGGATCGACAACATCAACGACCTTCGGGTATTCGAAAGGGGTTTAATTTAAAGCCCTATTATGAATACGCATTGCCCGATAAAATGCCAGTGTATATTCCCATTATATGCTATACATCGTGATTCCAAGGTAGGTTATAAGCTGAAAAAAGTCTGTGTATTCTTTTTGTTTTAATTAGGTAGGCAAAAAAATGTATTTGAACCTGGATGTGCACCACAATTTGAAGAAAATATTTTACCCAAAAAAAATAACCCAAACAAAAAAATTTAAAATTTATTTATAAAAATTTGATAAAATTTTCTCATTAGAACAATAATTTCCAAAATTTTATTTTCTATAGAACAAATTTCTCAAAATTTTATTTCATAGAAAATTTGTCAAAATTTTATTTTATAAATATGAAATATATTTCTATAGAAAATTTTATTTCTTAGAATTTTTTCTATAGTCAAAAATTTTACTTTCTATAGAAATTTTGTCAAATTTATTCTCTATGAGTACGAACATTTTATGTTAAAAATACAACTCTTTTATTTCTAATTAGCAATAAATTTTGTCAAAAATTTGATTTCTATAGAAAATTTTGTCAATTATTAATGTCTATAGAAATTTTGTCAAAATTATTTTCTATAGGAAAATTTTGCTAAAAATTTTTTTTCTATTGAATCTTTTGCAAAAATTTTTTTTATAGAAAATTTTAAAATATATTATTTATAAGGAAAATTTTCTCAAAATTGTTATTTCTATAGAAAAGTTTTTCAACATTTTATTTTTCTACAAGAAAATATTGTCAAAATTTTATTTCTATAGAAAATGTTGGCACAATTTATATGTATATAGAAAAATTTTGGTCAAAATTTTATTTCTATAGGAAATTTTTCTTGTAAAAAATTTATTTCTACAGAAAAATTATTGGTAAAAAAATTATTTTTAATTTACGAAAAATTTTCTCAACATGTTCATTTGCTATTAGAAAATTTTCCAAAAGTTTATTTCTATAGAAAATTTTTCTCGAAATTTATTTATATAAGAAAGAGTTTTTTTCAACATTTTTTATTTTCCTTCTATAAAAAATTTGTGAAGTAACCTCTTAGTTGGAGGGCGAATTATTTTTCAAAATGTACTTTCTGTAGAAAATTTGTAAAAATTTTTCTTTCTGATAGAAAATTTTGTAAAAAAATTATTTTTATAGAAAATTTCTCAACATGGTTATTTCTTATAGAAAATTTTCTTAAAATTTATTATTTCTATTAGAAAAATTTGTCAAAATT
The DNA here is from genome assembly GCA_003123925.1 of Haematobia irritans. NCBI lineage: Eukaryota > Metazoa > Arthropoda > Insecta > Diptera > Muscidae > Haematobia > Haematobia irritans. Next base: position 16,542 of record PGFW01030423.1, on the reverse strand, counting down.
TATTCTATAGAAAATTTTGCCAAAATTTTTTATTTCTGTAGAAAATTTTGTCAAAATTTTGTATTTCTATAGAAAATTTTTCTCAAAATTTTATTTGTATAAATAATGTCAAATTTTATTTCCCATAGAAAAAAATGTTTTGTTCAAAATTTTATTTCTATTAAGAAATTTTTGCAAAATTCTTATTTCTGTTAGAATTTTTCGTCAAAAATTTTATTTTCTATAGAAAAATTTTGTAAAAAAAAAATTATTTTATAGAAAATTTGTTCAAAATTTTTATTTTCTATTTAGAAATTTTCTAAAAAATTTATTTTCTATAGAAAATTTTCTAAAAATATATATTTCGTTAGAAAATTTTCCCAAAATGTTATTTCTATAGAAAATTTTTGCTTCAAAACATTTATTTCTATAGAAAATATTAGTCACAATTTCATTTCTATTAAGAAAATTTTGTGAGTTACCTCTTAGTTGGAGACGGGGAATATTTTCCAAAATTTATTTCTATTAGAAAATTTGTAAAAAAAATCTTATTTTATTGAAAATTTTTGTCAAAAATATTTCTATAGAAATTTTAGTCAAAATTTATTATATTTTCATTTCTATAGAAATATAATTGTTTCACAATTTCATTTCTATAGAAAATTTGTGAAAGTACTCTCTAGTTGGAGGGGAATATTTTTCAAAATTTATTCCTACAGAAAATTTTCTGCTAAAACAATCTTATTTTATTAGAAAATTTCTGTCAAAATTTTATGTCTTATAGAACATTTTGTTCAAATTTTTATTTTCTAAGGAAATTTTTGTAAAAAGTTTTTATTTCTATAAGAAAATTTTGTAAAAAATTTATTTTTAATAGAAATTTTCTCAAAATGTTATTTCTATAGAAAATTTTTCCAAAAAATTTTATTTCTATAGAAATTTTTTCTCAAAAATGTATATTTCTACTAGAAAATTTTTTCAAACATTTTATTTTCTATTAGAAAATTATTTGTTCACAATTTCATTTTCTATTAGAAAATTTAGTGAAGTACGTCTTAGTTGGAGAGAATATTTTTTTCCAAATTATTATTCTAATAGAAAATTTTTGTCAAAAATCTTATTCTAGTTGTCACATTTTTCTCCAAAATTATTTTCTATAGAAAATTTTCTCAAAATTTTTATTTCTATAGAAAATTTTACTCCAAAAATTTATTTCTATTGAACTTTTTCTCAAAAATTTCATTTCTACAGAAAATTTTTTTCAAAAATTTTATTTCTATAGAAAATTTCTCAAAATTTTATTTGTATAAAAAATGTTTGTCAAAATGTATTTCCATAGAAAATGTGTCAAAAATTTACTTTCTATAGCAAAATTTTGTCAAAATTTTGATGTTCTATAGAAAATTTTTCTCAAAATTTTATTTCTATAGAAAATTTTCTCAAAATTTTATTTCGTTATAGAAAATTTCTCAAAATTTTAATGTCTATATGAAAAATTCTCACAATTATTCTCTAGTAGAAAATTTTTGTGAAATTTTATTTCTATTGAAAAAATTTTGTCAAAATTTTATCTATAGCGAAATTTTGTCAAAAATTTTTATGTCTATAGAAAATTTTCTCAACCATTTTATGTCTTTATAGAAAATTTTCTCGCAATTTTTATTTCTATAGAAATTTTCTTCAAAATTTATAATTTCTATAGAAAATATTGTTCACAATTTTAATTTCTATAGCAAAATTTTTGAAGTACCTCTTATTGGAGGCCGGAATATTTTTTCAAAATCTACCAAAACATTCAATAATTCTACCAATCTACAAACAGTAAAAAATCAAATGCGTAGAATTCTAACCACTGTGGCAAACCGTGGTGGCTAATGTGGATGAAGGATGGGCAAACACATCCCTAATCCACGCGGGATATGCATTTCCTGAGAACCACGTTGGGGGTGCGAATCTGAGTGTCATTTTATCAACGGAACCAGTCTTTAATATAGTCTTTCAAATTTTCGTTAAGTATTTGGGTATTTTCACCATACCGTTGCCACTAGGATGCATATTACATTGGATAATATCTAGTTGCGTCCGCCAGTACGATTATAAAATCTGCCCTGTTGTTCTGCTTGTTACGGGCATCTGATTCTTCCTTTTAAGGGCTCTTAAGTTGTTTTTTCAGCGTCTTGAATCCGAAATGCTATCGCGACAGACCCCAATAGCTCCTGATAGTCTCGTCGAGCCTTGGTTTGATGGACTTGTTTGACATAGCCTTTCCAGCTGTGCCCAGCATTGCAAAATGGCTGTACGGACGATTGACATGCGTGATCGACCTTTCCCTTGCTTGATCAGAAACTAGTCATGTGTTCTTTCCACGCTTTGGGAAAAATACAATAGAAAGGTATTTTGAAAAAGAAACTTTCCGGCAAAAATGGTCCATATCAGTCCATAATTTTATATAGTCCCATATAATCGATCCCCAGATTAGATCTCCAGAGCCTCTTTGGAGCTAGCAAATTTCACCCGCATTTCGGTTTGAAATTTTGTACGTTGGGTTAGTTATATAGCATCTCACAACATTGCAAAAAAATTGGGCCCTCATCGCCGTCGTTTTTTTACTTTTATTATACCCACCACCATAGAATGCGTGACGGGGTATAATAACAGTTTGTCATTTCCGTTGTGTAACGCCATCGAAATATTCTATTTCCGACTATATTAAAGTATATCATATTCTTGACTTCAGGAGAAATTTCTAAGACGATATAAAGCATGCTCCGTCTGGGTCTGTCTGTTCTGGGCTGTCTGTTGTAAATCACGCTACAGCATTCAGATTAAATGGAAGCTATCGTCCTGAAATTTGGCCACAGAATTCGTTCTTTTGTCTCCGCGCAGGTCAAAAAAAGTTCGAAGATGGGCTATATCGCGGCCATGTTTTGTATAGCCCCCATATAAACCGAGCCTCCCGATTATGGGTCTTTCGCTTATAGAAACCGTAGTTTTCATCCAATTTGCCGCGAAATTTGAAAATCTTAGAGATATTTTTGGGACCTTGAACGAGGCTGTGCCAAAAATGGTGAGTGTCGTCCATTGGTTTGGTCATAGCCCCCATATAAAACGAACCTCCGATTTAGGGTTTTCGCTTATAGGAAACCGTAAGTTTTCATCCAATTTGCGCGAAATGAAAATCTAGAGATATTTTGGACCTTGAAGAGGTGTGCCAAAAAATGTGTGTAGTGATCGCGTCCAATGTTTTTGCGATAAGCCCCCATATAAACTCGACCTCCCGATTTTTACTTCTTGGGCTTTATTAGAAAACCGTAGTTTTTTTATCCAATTTGCCTGGAAATTTGGAAATTCTAGAGGTATTTTTGGCCATAAAGAGGTGTCCGAAAACGGTTAGTATCGCGTCGCTATTTTAGTATTAGGCCCCATAAGAACGATTTCCCATTTAACTCCTTTAGCGTTTCTAGAAACCGGTAGTTTTTTATTTCCGATTTGCCTGAAAATTGTAAATATTCTTCGTATTTAAGGCTCACCAAAAAAACGTGTATCGGATTAAGTTTTTTATCGGTTCCATTTGGTAATGCCTCCATATAGACCTAATTTCACTTCTTGTTAGCTATAGAAGGCGCACTGATCATGAAAATTGCTTGAAAACTCAATGTAAATTTTCCAGATTTATTTTTCGGTGTGAAAAATCTACAGATTTAAAAATTTTCAAATCCAAGACGTTTTATTTTTATAATTTTCTTTGCACACTTACAAGCAGATAGTTAATTGATTCCTCTAAAACTCAAAACAAAAATGTTCTTTATAAATCCAGGAATTTTGATATAGTCCTCATTAGGTGAAATCTTTAAATGTATCTTTCCGGGAAGTGTTTCCTCAAGTCCTCAAGCCCTCCTGGAAATTTTCAAAGGAAATCCTAATATTTTGGTTCATGGCTGGTTGGGTATTTAAGATTTCGGCCCGCGCCGAAACTTACTGGTATATACTTTTTTTAATTTAACGATTTCCTAAATTATTCAGTAAATTAAATTAAATAATTTTTAAAAAATACAGTCTAATCTATTATACCCTTCTCACTCTCTTTCACAGTACTGCGCAAAAATCCTAATTGAATTTTGATCCGGAACAGTTTTTTCAGCTAAATAACAAGACATTTAAACAACAATTCCATGAAACATATCTTACCATTTCGGATACAGGAACCACACAATTTGTATTGGAAGTCGGTATTTTGGGATTACTGCAAAACCAAATTAGGCCTTTAGGCTACCATTTCCTAAAAAATCATAGAGTTACAAATTGTGTAAAAAACACGCAGTTCGATGAGGAGTTTGATCCCAAGCCCTGCTTATTACAATTTGAACAGGAGTGTATCTTTAAATGTGGGTGCGCTGACAATCTTTACAATAATATGTCAAAATTAATATTGAAGTTAAATCAACTATAGAATTAACTTATATACAAAAAAAAAGTTTAATATGGTCAGAATCTCTCTATAGAATGATCATAAAAGTGTCCAGTGATTGGCTTAAATATAAGTTATTACACTTAGGTATATATTTATGCCGTATAGTAAAATGTATGTATTTTGCTATAATATAAACTAATTGTGCATGACGATTATGGTATTTTAAATAAAAACAAATGTTTGGTGTAACTGCAAAACTTGTTTTTCAAATGTTGTGGATTTTATTTGTTCCCTTAGTTTTCATAGACCTGAAATTTTTGTTCGCGAATTTCCTGTAGATATGATAATTGCTGCGAAATGAAATTTTAACATAAGTATACAAAAAAAAAATTTCATATCAATATTTCAATATAGCAAAGAAATATGACAAAAATTGCCTGTAGCAAAGCATATTTATTTTAACAAAATCTCCTATATTTGCTACATATATTCCACTAAAAAATATAATTATAACGAATTTTGAAATGGTAATTTTTGGCAAAGTTTCTATACAAATGAAATTTTGAAACAAAGTTTTCTATAGAATGAGATTTGACAAAATTTCCCTTATAAGAAAACGAATTTTGACAAAATTTCCCTGTTAGAAAGAAATTTTTTGACAAAATTTTTCCTGTAGAAAATAAAATTTTGACAAAATTACATATAAAAACAAATTTGACAAAAATTTTCTATAGAAATGGAATTTTGACAAAAATTTCCTATTAGAAATGGAAATTTTTGCAGCAAATTTCATATTTAGAAACGAAATTTTTGACAAAATTTCCTATAGAAACGAAATTTTGACAAACATTTTCCTATAGAAGCGAAATGCAAAAATTTCCTATTAGAAACGAAATTTTTTGACAAAATTTCCTGTAAGAAACGAAATTTTGCAAAATTTCCTATTTAGAACCGAAATTTGCAAAATTTCCTATAGAACGAATTTTGACAAAATTTCCTATAGAAATCAAATTTGACAAACATTCTATAGAAATGAAATTTTGAAAAAATTTCCTATAGAAATCCGAAATTTTTTGACAAAATTTTCCTATACGGAATGAAATTTTTAAAAAATTTCTTATAGAAATGAAATTTTGACAAAATTTCTATAGAATAACATTTTGGACAAAATTTCCTGTTGAAACGAAATTTTGGACCAAAATTTCCTGTTTAGAAATTGAAAATTTTTGGCCGCCCAAAATTTTCTTATATTAAATGAATACAAAATTTCCTATAGAAATAAAATTTTGACAAAATTTCCTATAGAATTTGAAATTTGACAAAATTTCCTTATAGAAATGGAATTTTGATCAAATTTCCTATAAGAAATGAAATTTTGACAAAATTTCCTATTTGGAAATGAATTATTGGCACAAAATTTCCTTATGGAAATGAAATTTTGACAAAATTTCCTATTGGAAAATGAAATTTTGACCAAATTTCCATATAGAATTGAAATTTTGATAAAATTTCTATAGAAATGAACATTTTGACAACATTTTTCTATTAGAAATGAAATTTTTGACAAAAATTTTCCTATAGAAATAACATTTGACAAAACTTTCTGTAGAAACGAAATTTGACAAAATTTCCTATAAGAAATAACATTTTGACAAAAATTTCCTATGGAAATAAAATTTTGCAAAATTTTTCCGTATGGGAAATAAAATTTTGACAAATATTTCCTTATAGAAATAAAATTTTGACAAAAAATTTCTATAGAAATGAATTTTTTGACAAAATTCCTATAGAAATGAAATTTTGACCAAACATTTCCTATAGAAATGAATTTTGGACAAAATTTCCTATAGAATATGGAAATTTTTTGACAAAAATTTCTTATAGAAATGAAAATTTTTGACAAAATTTCCTATAGAAATGCAAATTGAACAAAAATTCTATAGAAATGAAATTTGAAAAAAAGTATCCTAATAGAAATTGAAAATTTTGACAAAATTTCCTGTAGAATATCGAAATTTTGACAAAAATTTCTTATGGAAAACGAAATTTTGACAAAATTTCCTATAGAAATGAAATTTTGACAAAATTTCCTATAGAAATACTGAAATTTTGACAAAATTTCTTATTGGAAACGAAATTTTGACAAAATTTCCTTATAGCAATGAATTGGACAAATTTCCTATAGAAATGACATTTTTTTAAAAAAAATTTCCTATAGAAACGAAATTTTGGACAAAATTTCCTATAGAAATAACATCCAGCAAAAACTACGGCTAACCACATCTCATTACAATTGGACATTTACCAGCGAGTAAAATCTGTCATTACACGTTTGCCATTACATTCGCGGCGAGTTATAATGACTAACTCGTAATGACAAAATAAATACTTCTGCGGTTAATTTTTCAATTGTTATTCTCAAATTTTATGCAGTTTTGTAAGTTAACGAATTTAATTTAAAATAGAATAAATGATGGGGTTACCATAGTATAATTATTTCACATAAATCGTGCGCTAACATAAAAAAATCAAAAAGAATATGTATTATAACCGGTTAAATTCTTGAAAATTTTCCGTTATAAGAAATGTTCATTCACAAAATATTTCATAATAATTGTGTTTAATGACCCAATTTGTCATATTATGTTATAAAATAAATGCTTTCTTATACCTCTCTCACATTACATTCCAAAAATTGCGCATTAAACTAAATTTCGAATTGCCACTTTTAGTAGATTTTTGAACCTTATGCTTGAATTGGCTATTGGATATAATTATAACGTAATTCACGAATCCAAATCCCTAAACAACCTTACATTATTTCTATTTTAAGTGTGAAATTAATTTGCATCTTATTTAGATTATTTATTAGATTTTTTTTATTTATACAATATTCGTTTCTATTCAAGTAGTTCTTCTATTACAGCATCACTCGCCATATTTTGATCCAGAAATCAATATTTTCGAGATTTGGTTGCCTGAGACAATAAGTGGCTATTTTGCAAGCTTTGGTGTTTTTTTTTTTCTATCTTACGAATTAAGTCATTACATATAGGTGATTATATGGCTTTAAATGCCCACTTACTTATTTTATGGCCGAAGTATGCCTGCGGGAGAATACTTTCCTCTAGGACATTGCCGTATGATAAATGTAATCCGAAGCGATTTGCAATAATAAGTGGTTATTAATTTTTAAATAGGTTACCTACAAGAATACGCGGGTAATGAAGAGTTTTTATGCTTGGGGATTTTTGACAAAATTTACTATAGAAATAAAATTTTGACAAAATTTCTTATAAAAACGAATTTTTACAAAATTCCTATAGGAAAGAATTTTGACAAAGTTTCCTATAGAAATCAAATTTTGACAAAATTTCCTATAGAAATGAAATTTTGAGTTTGCAAACATATTAATGTTCATAAACTAGGCATAATATGTTTTGGGACATATTATGCTTAATATGTCTAGAACATATTATGTTTGCGCGACATAAAAATGTTTTGTTTGTAAATACAATATGCTTGGATTCAAACATATATTAATTTAAGGAAATAGGCCCATAAACATATATGTGTTTACAAAGAGAGACAAAGTGTATGCTGGACTAGTAAAATAATGAAAGTAAACAATTGGGCGCATTTACAAATATATATACACAAATAAAATTTCATTAAATATAGGAAAAATACTACGGTGTGAATATAAAACAAGTAAAAATATACATAATTATGAGCTAAACATATATTATGTTTGTTGATTATAAGACTTTCGCCCAAAAAGTGTATATGCTTAAGTTAAAATATTAAAAATTAAGTATTCGGAGAGAAAATTCATTCGGAACCAAGATAAAATATATTTGAAAAAAAGAGCATGAGTTTTGTATATCATTTTCGGCATAATTTCGCGCACAATTTTGTTGTTTTCGTCAAAACAAATGCGGAACGGTAGGACGAGTTAATGGTGTTTTCTTTCTGAAAAAAGTCGCTTTGCCGTCATTTTGCTCTGTACAGAATGCCCGCATTTTAAAATGTTACCAAGCAAACCTAAAAACAGATGCTATCATTTCAGCGGGCAGAACAAGAATTCAAAGAAGGGAAACAGGGCAATCGCCAGCACTCTCAGTTTGTTGGCAGTGACTGAAAAATTGCCCGTTAATTTGCCTCTATTGCGTGGCACTATTTTCACAACAGAATTCAAAGCTTTCGCACTTTTGCCTGTTTTTTTTAGAAAAGAACGCTAAAAAAGTACATTTTCCGGCCAAAATGCAAATAAAAGTCGATTTTTCATAAGAAAAGAAAACGCCATAAGTAAAATATTCAACAATTAATAGGATCTTCAATAAAAACTAACGAAAGTTTCTTATGAAGCCGCTTCAAAGATTAGTGTCTCCACTTTAACAATTTTTGGTATTGATTCAAACAAGAAGCGGAAGAATACAAGTAAGGTGGCTTTTAAGACACAATTCTCTTATAAATGGCGGTTTCTGGTTGCCTACTTGGACTCTACGAAGGCCACATTTCAATTTTTTCGCTTTTTCACCTTTTTCATATGCTATAAAATGGTCCGTTAAAAACAAGGGGACTTCAGTAGAAAATTATGCTTATGTTTCAAGTAAAAAATGTCTTTTTAAAAAAAAAAAAATAAAAGTATGAAGAACCATATCCTATTTTTTAATGATTTTTGCCTTGTAGTCAAGATGCAAAAATGCCAACAAATTTTAAAGGACAGTTTCATTAATTTTAAAGGAATTTTTCTGAATTATTAAAGCCAAGTTGACCTCAGTCCAAAAATTTGTTCTTTCATGTTTTTGATACCCATTTTTAATTCAAATCACTAATTATAACTACAACACGACTTTCATTGAAAGTATCGCCTTTTGCAACATTGGAAACAAACTTTATATTAGAGAAATGCGTCTTCTAAGCTAAGCAAAAGTTGTATTCTTTTAGGCTGCTTTTGGCCTCACGAAATATTTTTCAGTTGCACTTTTTTTAGAGTTGTGAAAAGTAAATGAAACAGGGCGAAACAGTGAGAAATTAAACAGTAGGAATCATATGAAAACAAAAGATTAGCTTCCTCTTTATTAATGAGTAGTTCCAAGAGGAGGTTGACGGATTATTTTTCGAAAATATAAAAAGCGGGCATTTGAGTTATCGGAGTTTGCCTCTTAAATATGAGAAATAATTTTTACCAGAAATTAACATTACACTATTTTTCCGTAAATTGTATATGTAACATGCGTGCTGAGAAAGATCCAAAGCAATAATTGAATTAAGTTTATTTTCTTTTTAAAGAAATAATTAAAAAAGAAAAGTAAATAGGAGTAAACATGACCATTTTAACGCAGATAATACCAATTTATACCGGCATTAAGAATTAAAATTAAGCTACAAAATTATTCGTATAATTAAAAATTCATATTTATTTGTATTTCTAAATTAATTGTGTGTACATGCTAGCCAAACAATTGTTCACACCAAACATAAATTTATTGTGCTGTTGTAAAAATTACTGCTTTTAGAATTTAAATATAATGTGCTTTTTGAATAGGTTATCGTTAACCTTTAGGATTCGATGGAAAAATATTTATATATACTCGACTTCACGTTCTTCTTTTGCTAAGAGTTTTTGAATTTCTTCGAAAATTTTTTTAAACTTGTATAACAAAAACCCTTTATTTGTTACACATTTTTTATTTTTGCAATAAAAAAATAATATTTGATTTGAATTTTCAGTCATTTTTCGTTTACTATCAAAGCATTTTTTTTCTGACTTTAAGTCTTTTATAAAACACAATTTACAATTTCTTACTTAAAAAATTTAATGATAATAGTATGTAATTGCGAATACCTTTTCGGGGAAACTTCCGAACGACGTCTGAAATATATGTTAAAAAATATATTTAAAAAATGTGTTAGTCGAAAGCAGGGCATCGAACCCAGGACCCCTGTTCATCAAGGCGGACGACCTAACCACTTGCTCCACGCTGCCACAACAAATGTATTTTAAACAATGTTATGTTGTTAACACAATTGTTACTGTTTTGCAATCGCGCTCGTGGGCTGCCGCAAGCTATGCTATATTAAATATAACTTATAACGATAATTATCTCTTGATGACCATTAAAAGCTACGGTAGCAATGGTTAGTGTGCTGGCTTACAAAACTGTGTGGTCCGCTGTTCGAATCCCCGTCCGGCAAAATGTTTAAAATTTGAAATAAAAAAATTACAAAAATTTAATAATTTCTTCTACAATGTTTGTTATATTACAGAAAAAGGTGCCTAAGAACTTAAAAAAAAACTCATCCGGAAGTGAAAAAATGTGAGGCAATATACCAATAGCCAGAACAAAAAATTTTAGAGCCACAATATTCTTTTGGTGAGAAAATTCTTCTCAGCATAAATAATATTTTTGGGTCCCAAAATGCCTCCAAACATGTTAAATGTTCTCATAATAACATATTAGTTTTTTGGAAGACAAACATTATTGAATTTGGATTGGAAAAATACAAAATGTTTGGGGAACCTTAGACTTATCCAAACTATTATTATGTTTAGGACCAATATGCCCTTCAAACATATTATATAGTGGGGAAGAAATCAAACATATAAATATTGCAATACCCAAAAATGATATGCTTGAAGAAACATATGTTTGGGAGTTATATGTTACAGAAGCGATTTTTTGAGGGTGTAGGAACAGAAATTAACAAGGTTTCCTTTTAGGCAATGAAATTTTGATATATTTCTTATCAAAATTAAATTTGTCAAAAATTATCTATTAGAAATGACAGTTTTTGACAAAAATTCCATTAGAAAATGAAGTTTATGGACAAATTTTTGTCAAAATTACCTATAGAATTGAAACTTGACAAAATTTACCCATAGAAATGAAATTTTGGACAAAATTTCCGTTTAGAAATGAAATTTTGACAAATATTTCCTGTTAGAAATGCAAAATTTGACAAAAAATTTCCTGTAGAAAATGAAATTTTGACAAAATTTCCTATTTAGAAACGAATTTTGACAAAATTTCTATAGAAAACGAAATTTTGACAAAATTTCCGCAGAAATGAAATTTTTGACAAATTTCTTATAGAAATTGAAAATTTGACAAAAATTTTCCTGCCAGAATGGAAATTTTGGACAAAATTTCCTGTAGACATGAAAATTTTTTGACAAAATTTTCCTGTTAGAAATGAAAATTTTTCCCTAAAATTCCTTAAAATTCTTATAGAAAAGCGAACTTTTTTTACATAAATTTTCCTATACAAATAAAACTTGACAAATTCTATAGCAAAGAAATTTTTTGATAAAACTTCCTATTGGAAACGATAATTTGACAAAAATTTTCCTATAGGGAAATCGAAATTTTGACAAAATTTCCTGCAGAAAGAAAATTTTAGACAAAATTTCCTGTTAGAAACGAAATTTTGACAAAAATTTCCTATAGAAACGAAATTTTTGCCAAATTTCCTATGGAAATGAAATTTTAACAAAATTTCCTATAGAAATGAAATTTTGATAAAATTTCCTATAGAAACGAAATTTTTATATAATTTCTTATAAAAATTAAATTTTGTGAAAATTACCTTATGGAATATGAAACTTTGACAAAATTTCCCATAGAAATGAAATTTTGAAAAAATTTCCTGTAGAAATTAAATTTTTCCTAAATTTCCTAAAATTTCTTATAGAAAAGAAATTTTTTTCAAAATTTCCTATTACAAAATTAAATACTTTGACAAAATTTCCTTATAGCCAAAGAAATTTTGCATAATAACAACTTCCTATAGAAAATTAAATTTTAACAAAATTTCCTTTAGCCAAGAAATTTTTATACAAAAATTTCCTTTAGCCAAAGAAATTTCAGCCAAAATTTTCGAATTTTCATGTGAAATTTTAGAAAAAATTTCCTATAGAAATAAAATTTTTTGGCCCAAAAATTTCCTATTTGAAGTGAAATTTTTGATTTTTTTTAATTAAATTTCTAAATTCCTAATACAAATAAAAATTTAAACAAGAAAATGAAATTAAAAAAAAAAAATCGTTTACGAAATCGAAGATAGTACCCACTTATTTTACATTAACAAATCTTTGAAATATTGACTTTTCTTTCCATAGAAATAACGATTTTGTAAACACAATCTACGTTTCTAACCCTATAAAAGGGGGTTCTTAAAAGAAAATTTATGACTTGCAATTCTAGATATCACGATACCATGTAATGCGTGAATGAAGTGTAATAAAATATATATTGATTAAGGTAATTGATGATCACCGTAAGATTTTCCTCTATTATGCGTACACGCTTATTTGGTATGGCGATCTGGTTGTTGAAATCAAGTTAGTTGCTATTCAATGTGATGGCTAATGCATATAGACTTTTTTCCCATTGATATTTTGAAGATCCTCTTATATTCATTTAGAAAAAAAATCTACTAAAAAATGGCACATTTTTGTGGCAAATACAAGAATATTTCCAAAATTTCTTTTATTTCAAACCTAAACTATGTTTCGGTTTAGAAACATAGCAGATAATGCTTCGTTATTTTCAGCCAAACAAATGACTGATTTCCCCGTTTTCAGTAGGGCATTTTGCCTGTTTTTGCAAGAATTTTTTATGGATCTACCTAACAAATTTCTTTGTGTGTAACATTTTTGTGAACTTCATTAATTGCCGGCTTATGCACCTCGGCAAATTTCCGCTACCCATAAGAAAATGCCATTGATACAATATTTTGCTAACGAAATTATCGAATAACATTTAAATTCTATATTTCATAAGTAATACTTGTTAAAACTGTTATTATCGACACACAAAAGAAATTTCGCTAGTGGTACATACAACAGTCTATAATAAAAAAATTCACCGCATCACTGCCTAGTCTAGTAGGAGTGAAAAAATGCATTAGAAGAAGAAGTGTTTTGTTGCTAATATCTATTTTCTCCTAGTGTTAATAATTACTCTAAGAAGAAAATCAAGCAAAGATTAAGATTTTGCAAATATTAATAATTTTCGCAGCAACACTTTTTATAAAATGCACAAATTATACTCGAATCGAATGAACTACGCATTGGTGGACTATGATCAGTTCATATAAAACATTGCATGTAGCATCCATTAAATCAGAGTCAAAATAGTTCACTCATACCTATAAGTTCTAGTTATAATGATTCATTTCAAAAAGTGATATTCTGTGCAAGAATAACGGTTTGTCTTCGCAGATAAGAATTAATAATCGAAAGGAAGTTGAATATTTGATATTTTTCAAATATTTACAAGGAAACTCGTGTTGAAAAAATCCTGTTGCCTGCCTATAAGGTTTAGTTTTATCTGCTGCTTTTATTAGAAAAATTTAAACATCTGAAACACATCCCTAAAGAAAATATATGTTAGTAGCAATGACCACGCATTCCTTATGAATATATTTGTTAGTGAAATTTTCGTTTGGCATATATTAGCGTTTGTTATCATTCTCCCATAAAGAATCGTGGGTGTTTTTGAGAGAAAAAGCTTAAACATCGATAACACCGTCGTTAAGATAATTCCGATAGTAACAATGCCACGCATTTCTTATGCTATATATTTCGCTTAATGAAAACTTACCTTTTGGCCTATATAACGTTTTGTTTATCATTTCTCCTATAAGAATCGTGGTTGTGTTTTTTGAGAGAAAAAAGTTAAGCGATTCGATGACATCGACGTAAAGGAAATTTGGCGCTTAGTAACAATGACCACCAATCCTTAATGGATATATTGCCACAGTGAAAAATTTTCGTTTTGGTTTAGTGTTATTGATTTTTTTTATCTATTCTCACATATTATGGGTTCACAGGACAATAAAGTAGTTTTGGCACTCAAAACGAAAATTACGCTAGCAAAAAAGTAGTTTTGTATTCTGGTGATTGGTGGTAAAATTTTCTGCGCGAAGGCATACGACTTTTTTTTAATTTTCCTTCCTAAAGGCCGCGTACTATTTTCACTTTTCTTAAGTTGAGGACAAACCTTATTTTTCCCCGCGATTAGTTATGTAAAAATAATTAAAATGTAAATTAAAATTCGACATGCGCTGATTTTGCTAATAAAATTTTCCTTGGACGGTATCGCTATCGACTATTTGCTCCATAAGAAGCGATATTGCATGGCATACAAGCAAAAATTCTGCTTAATGGTGTAATACAACGACTTTGATATCACTGGTGTTAGACAAAAATAGAAATGACATGGGACATTTACGAAGGAACACATACAGGTGTGGATTGATATGTAATGCCACCAAAGTAAATGCGCAATTTTTATTTTTTTTTATTTTATTGTTCAAAGAGCTAAAAATATTTGAAATAACATTAACATAAAATTTTAATTTCGAATTGGCCTTACCTTTTCGCACGAATTATGGCCTTTCCCAAATGGCCTACAAAGCTATATAATATTAAGCTGCACGAAAGTGGCTCAGCCCAATCCCTGTCGTAGATCCGTCTTGAGATTACGTCTACACGCAAAGAAAAAAAACGTTTGGAAAACGTGTACCGAAAACGTTTTTTTCTTTTGTTTAGATTTTTGAATTGCTTCGAAAAGTATACACTTTTATCACCAAAAAAAAAATCGTTTGGTACAAAATTTTTATTTTTTCAATAAAAAAAACTTATTTTTGAACTACCAACACAGTTCATTTCGTTTATATCAAACACTTTTCTTTTCTGACTTTAGGTCTTTAATAAGACACATTTTACAGTTCAAAATTAATATAGTACAATGCTATAATTGTTGAATATTCTTTTCGGAATCTTCCGAATATATTTGAATATATGCTAAAAAAAAAACAAAAGCCCAAACAAAAAAACTTTGCGCCGAAAGAAGGGATCGAACCCACGACCCTTGCGCATTGAGAGTCGGACGTAAGCTACCCACTGCCCTCCACGGTTGCCAAACTCTTAAATGTTTGTTTCTGTTAAATAAACTTTGTTTATTCGGTTACGTAGGGCGCCGCAAAGCTATGCTAATATTAAATATAACTTATATGGATATTTATCTATTGATGACCATAAACAGCGTACATAGCTCAGTTGGGTTTAGTGTGTTGGCTTACAATGTGGCATGGTCCCGCCCAGTTCGATTCTCCGTTTCAGTGCCGAAAAGGTTAAAAAAAATTTTAAAAATATAAAATCGTTTATAATTTTACTTTCTACATTGTTGGTATTACCAGGGAAAGGTGTTTAAGAACTAAAAATCCTCGTGGATGTGAGAAGATGTGGGGGAACCAATGCCAATAATTCTCCTCTTT
>PGFW01030422.1:12610-23043 GCA_003123925.1 Haematobia irritans | reverse complement strand
AAGTAAAATTCCACTGGTCATATGAGAGCGATCGATATATATAGCTATATCTAAATCTGAACCGATTTCAATAAAATTTGACACACTTGTCTACACTACTAATTGTACTCCTAGTGCAAAATTTCAACCAAATTGGGATAAAACTCTGGCTTCTGGGACCGTATTAGTCCATATCGGGCGATCGATATATCTATGGGAGCTATATCTAAATCTGAACCGATTTCAATAAAATTTGGCACACTAATTGTACTCCTAGTGCAAAATTTCAACCAAATTGGGGTAAAACTCTGGCTTCTGGGACCGTATTAGTCCATATCGGGCGGAAGAATATATATGGGAGCTATATCTAAATCTGAACCGATTTCAATAAAATTTGGCATACTTGACTATAGTACTAATTGTTCTTCTTGTGCAAAATGTTAAGCAAATTAGGGCAAAACTCTGGCTTCTGGGGCCATATAAGTCCATATCGGGCGAAATATATATGGGAAGCTATATCTAACTCCGAACCGATTTCTTCCAAAATCTATAGGGTTCTATTCTGAGCCAAAACAAATACTTGTGCCAAATTGTAAGCCGATTGGACTAAAACTGCGACCTAGACTTGATTACAAAAATGTGTTCATGGACAGACGGACATGGCTATATCGACCCATACATTTAAATATCACTCGATCTGGATAGAATTTATAGACTTCTACAAAGTCTATAGACTCAAAATTTAAGTCGGCATATGAGTTGTAAAATTCAGGCGGAACTATATATAGGGTAGCTATACGTAAATCTGAAGCGATTTCAACCAAATTTGGCACGCATAGTTCAATGCTAATTTTACTCCCTGCTGCAAAAATTTCATATTTTTAAATCGGAAGTAAAAACTTGGCCACTTGTGGTCATATGAGTTGAAGTCAGGCCGATGAATCCGAAAATGGACTAAAACCTGCACCGTTAGACTTGGATTACAAATAATGTCGTCATGGACAGACGGACATGGCTATAATCGACCCAGGAGCCCACGCGCTGAGGCATTTTTGCCCAAAGACACCATGGTCTATCTCATCTCCTTCTGGCGGTGTTGCAAACAATACACTAACTTATAATACCCTGTTCCACAGTGTGGCGCAGGGTATTAATAAAAATAAAAATGTGTGACAAAACTTTCTATAGAAATAAAATGTTGACAAAATTTCCTATGGAAAAAAATTTGACTAAATTTTTTATAGAAATAACATTTTGACAAAATTGTCTATAGAAACAAAATTTTGACAAAACTTTCTATAGAAATAAAATTTTCACAGGTTTTTCTATAAAAATAAAATGTTGATAAAACTTTCTATATGAAATGAAAATTTTGCAATTCCTGAAAATAAAAATTGACGTGAATCTTAGAAATAAAATTTTTTACTAGAATTTTTCTATAGAAATAAATTTGACAAAACTTTCATATAAAACGATAACATTTTGACAAAAAATTTCCTATAGAAAAAAAATTGACATAATGTTGACAAAATCTTTATAGAAATAAAATTTTGACAAAACTTTCTATAGAACATAAAATCTCTTACAAAATTTTTCTAGTAAAATAAACTGTTGATGAAGATTTTCTATAGAAATATAAATTGTTGATGAAATTCAGTAGAAATAAAAATTTCGACAAAATTTTCTACAGAAATTAAAGTTTTGACAAAATTTTCGCTATAGAAATAAAATTTTGACAATATTTTTCTACAGACAATAAAATTTGAACAAAATTCTATAGAAATAAAAACTTTGACAAAATTTTCAATAGAAATTAAAATCGTTGACAAAATTTTCTATAAAATAAAATTTTGACAAATTTCCTATAGAAATACAATTTTGACAAAATTTTCTATAGAAATAAAATTTCGACAGAATTTTCTACAGAAAATAAAATTTTGACAAAATTTCCTATAGAAATAAATTTTTGACAAAATATCCTATAGAAATAAACTTTTGAAAAAATTTCCTATAGAAAAAATGTTGACAAAATTTGCTTATTAGAAATAAAATTTTGATAAAATTTTCTATAGAAATAAAATTTTTACAAAATTTTCTATAGAAATAAAATTTTGACAAAATTTTCTATAGAAATAAATTTTTGACAAAATTATCTATAGAAAACAAATGTTACAAAATTTCCTATATATTCGAAATAAAATTTTGACAAAATGTTTTATAGAAGTAACATTTTCACAGATTTTTCTATAAAAATAAAATGTTAACAAAACTTTGTATGGAAATAAAATTTTGACAAAATTTCCCATACAAAAAAATTTTGACTAAATTTTCTATAGAAATAAAATTTTGACAAAACTTTCTATAAAAAAAAATTTTACAAAATTTTCTGCACAAATAAATGTTGATGAAATTTTCTATAGAAATAAATGTTGATGAAATTTTCTTATAGAAATAAAATTTTGACAAAGCTTTCTATCGAAATAAAATTCTACAAAATTGTCTGTATGTAGAAATAAATTGTTGATGAAATTTTCTATAGAAATAAAATGTTGATGAATTTCATAGTAATAAAATTTCGACAAAATTTTCTACAGAAATAAAATTTTGACAAAAATTTCCTATAGAAAAAAATTTTGACAAAATTTCCTGTAGAAATAAAATTTTGACAAAATTTTCTATAGGATTAAAATTTTTACGAAATTTTCTATAGTAATAAAATTTTGACAAAACTTTCTATCGAAATAAAATTTTTGTTGTTGTTTTTGATTTCAGCTTAAAACCATGCATTGACTAAACTACAAAATTGACAAAATTTCCTATGAAAAAAATTTTTTGACAAAATTATCTATAGAAAACAAATGTTACAAAATTTCCTATAGAAGTAACATTTTGACAAAATTTTCTATAGAAATAAAATTTTGAAAAATTTTCTATAGCAATAAAATTTAAAAAAAAATTTTCTATAGAAATAAAAATTTTTATTACGACAGATATGATTATAGTACAAATTCTTGTTTTGTAATAACTTCCAAATGTGCGTAACACCTGTGATGCTGTATGGTTTACTTAGATAGGGATCTTAAAGTGTTTATTTTTTGTGTTTCTTTTTTCTTCTTTTGTTACCGTTTTATAGAATTATTAGCCACAATAAATATTTTCACATGTCAAAAACAATGTTTTAATTTCAATTTGGGCACTTCGCGATAACCACCACTGGTATTCTTGATTTAGTGTTTCGATTTATATATTTTTTTATAGAAAACTAATAGACAAAAATGTGTAATACCAAAAGCAAATATAATTACAGTAAGAGACCAAAGGTTTTTCTCATCCAATAGAAAAATGGTTTTTGGACAGTTTTGACAAGCCACGTACAATGTATTTACTACAAAACAAGCCTACTACATATCGAAAATTGTAGGCTTAAAAGCAAAATGACCTAAAATCATAAAAAAAAAACAATAAAAAATATATATAAAATTTAGAAAAAATATAAAAGATTACAAATCTTGTGAACTTCCTTATGAAAGTTTAAAAACATTAATTTTGATATGATTTCTGAAAAAATGACATTATATCTTTTTTCCTTTCACATGTGAAGAAATGTTAAGTTTGTAAGTTTGTATGTGAATTCAACCTTAAATTAAAGTGTCCACAATTTATTGCGTGGCATGTTCACAGATTCCATTTTTTTTTGGTATCTTGCCACTTTGTCACTGTCCTCGTGCTGAAATAAAAAATCCGTATACTAATGGTCACATTGGCCTGCATGACTGTCTGGCTATTTTCTACACCACTGGACCGGCATTCAATTGGAATGGGGAAAAACCTACGCAATTATGTATTTATTTCTACTCGGTTTACTATTGAATGGCAAGCTAATAGATTCTACAAAATGTAATACAATCACAATATCGCTTTATTATCCATCGATAAGGTTGACAAACGACTGGAACATAAAAATATAAAGTGCGTTAAAAAAGGTAAGAAGAATATATCGATAAATGCAGGAGGTTTATGAATAACAAGTGCAAAAGGCTTTTAATTCAACCGTGTTTAAGCTTAACATATTTATAAAAACTTATACTAATCCACAATCGAAGTACTTGGGTTAGCTGAGGACATTTACTGATGTCAAAGGATATTATGTTAAAAATTGTTTGCATTGTCTTCTAAATTGGAAGTTAGTCCATATGAGGTCTATATTACACAAAACAAACAGATTAAATACCTACATAAGACAATTAATTTCTTGACCGGTATATAGAGGAGTGTAGAGGTGTGCGCGTGAGTGAAATTTCACTCACGCACATTCACGAAGTCAAATATTTATTCACGCACGATAAGTGTCGCAGCCACCCACAGTCACGCACATTCACGAAATGAAAAGCAGTAATCACGCACGCTCACGCACCAAGTACTTTTACAGACTCACGCTCACGCACGATTCACGACAATTCACGGGACTCACGACAAATTCACGAGACTCACGACATTTTCCCATCGGGAATGAGCAAGGGTAACAAAATTCATAAATAAAATATAGTTCGACAGCTAAATCAATTGCAGTTAACATTCACGAGAGTTGGTTCAGATTTTCTTCACGCGTGAATCACGCGTGTCAAGATAATTTCGTGTCACGCGCACACCTCTAGATGAGTCTATAAATAATTAGGAACCGATATGAACTAATTCTCGCATCCAAATTTCAATCGGATCGGAAACAAATGCATCTCTAACTACCTCCGAAGGTAAAATCTAGGGATCGGTTTATATGTGGGCTATATATAATTACTGATCAAGTTTTGCATAGGGTTTAGAGGCCATATTGTAATACCACATACCAAATTTCAACCGAATCGATGGAATTTGCTTCTCTTAGAGGCTCCGCAAGCCAAATCTGGGGGAACAGAACGAAACAAGCTATCGACTGGAAAGTTGCCAAAAGTAGTTGTTATAGATGTAGGTCAAATGGTATTGCAAATGAGCCATATCGGACCACTTTTAGGTATAACCCCCATATAAACCGACCCTCCCAGATTTGGCTTGCGGAGCCTCTAAGAGAAGCAATTTCATCCGATCCGACTGAAATTTGGTACTTGGTCTTGCTATATGGTCTCTAACAACCACGCAAAAATTGGTCCACATCGGTTCATAATTATATACAGCCCCCATATAAACCGATCCCCAGATTTGGCTTGCGGAGCATCTAAGAGAAGCAAATTTCATCCGATTCGGTTCAAATTTGGGTACGTGGTGTTTATGTATATTGATCTCTGGGAGCGCACCGTGGTGCAATGTTAGCGCAGCCCGCCTTGCATACACAAGGTCGTGGGATTCGATTCCAGCCTTCGACTGATACAACCAAAAAGTTTTCAAGCGGTTGATTATGCCAACCTCAGTAATTGCTGGTGACATTTCTGAGGGTTTCAAAGTCTCTAAGGGTTTCACTGCAATGTGGAACTCGGCTATAAAAAGGAGCGTCCCTTGTCATTGAGCTTAACATGGAATTCTGGGCAGCACTCAGTGATAGGGTGAAGTTCACAATGTTTACTCTCAATGGAATGAATAGTCCTTAAGTGAGCCTGATAAATCGGGGCTGCCGACCTAACCTAACCTAACCTAGTTATTGTCTCTACAAACCATGCCAGAATGTTGTCCATAGTCGTCCATAAGTTATATTATAGGCCAGTATTATAAACCGAATCCCCAGATTGGACCTCCGGAGCCCTCTTGGAGAGCAAAATCCATCCGATTTCCGTGGAAATTTACGTACGTATGATGATTCTCTAACAACCATGCAAAAATTGGTCCATTATCAGTCGATAAATTATATATAAGCTCCCATAAAAACCGCATCCCAGATTTACCTCTTGACGGAGCAGAAATTTATCCGATCCGGTTGAAATTTGGTACATTTCACTAAAGTTTATGCCGATAACAACCATGCCAAAATTGGTCCGTACGATCTATTCATTAATTATTAGCCACCAAGTAAAACCGATCCCAATTCACAGGAAAAATCACGATTGCACCTCAAAGCCCAAAAAT
Source organism: Haematobia irritans (assembly GCA_003123925.1). NCBI lineage: Eukaryota > Metazoa > Arthropoda > Insecta > Diptera > Muscidae > Haematobia > Haematobia irritans. Next base: position 17,013 of record PGFW01030422.1, on the reverse strand, counting down.
ATAATCTACCAAAAATTTTATTTGCCTATAGAATATTTTTCAAAATTATATTTCTAATAGCAAATTTGTCAACATTTATTTTCTATAACGGAATTTGTTCAAAAGTTTATTTCTATAGAATAATTGTTGTCAAAATAATTAATTTCTATACGAAATTTGTCAAAAATTTATTTTTAAAAAATTTGTCAACATTGTTAGTTTTTAGAAATTTGTTCAAAATATTATTCTATACGAAAATTTTGCTCAAAATTTATTTCTATAGAAATTTGTCAAATTTTATTCTATAGCAAATTTTGTCGAATTATTATTTCTATAAGAAAATTTTGTCAAAATAATTATTTTCTATAGAACATTTATGAGCATTGCCATAGTTTGGAGCAAGGAAAGTTTTGCAAAATCTTCCAAAAACATCAAGGAATGCTACAATCTTACGAAACATAAAAAAGTCTGTCATTTTTGGTAGAATCGGTGTTCAATAATTCTATAAGCCCCATATAAAACGATCCCACTATTTTTAATTCTGATCCATAATTACCGCCACAAAAGCTTCATTTAGGTTCGTAACTTATTTCTTCCCTATATATACCGCGTCAGAACTGAAATATACGTAGTTTAATAGGCCTTTCTTTGTCTACTATATATTCCGGCATGGACTATCTTACCAATTTAGAAGATGATGTTAGAAGTTTTAGATGGCCTTCCATCGGCGAAACCCAAGTAATTTAATTGTAGATGACACGCTTTAGTTAGAAGTTTCTAACGCAATCCATGACCGGAGGTTACATAAGATTCGGCCTGGCCGAACTTACGGCCGCATATACTTGTTTTTTTTTTACTGATTTAATTAAAATGTTTAACTGAATAATTAATTGAATCAATTAAAAAACTGAGTTTTCCACTCGACACCAATAAATTTTATGGTTTAATCAATTAGAAAATTAATTGATTTGTACAATCAACATTAATTAATGTTCTAATTGAAATAATTAAAATTTTGAAATCAAATCAATTAATCAAATATTTTTATTCCAACTAAAATCTGTGATTGATACATTATCATTTTTTCTGATTGAAGACGTATTCAAATTGAAAATTAATTGGAATCAATAATTTCGTGATTGAACAGACAAAAAAATTTGGTGAAGGCCATTATGACATTGAGCCAAACAGAGACTATTAAATGTGAGAAAGAGAGAAGCTACCAACAAGTAGACTGAAGAATCTAAGTAAGCCTACATAACGGGACTGACACTATTGTTAACCAAGAGTCTTTGAAATTAACTTACGAACGAAAGAAAAATTACCGATTGGAAGACTATTCACAAATTGTCTCGTGGGTAAAATTTTAATTGTTCGCATCTGAAGTCCCTCGAGACAAATTGCAATTTTGCTAAGAAGATGTTTTACAGGGTTAGCCTTTTTTTTGATAATATCCGATCTAACAAGAAAAACGCAATTTTTTGTCAAACATAGTTCCTTCAAGAGCGTCAACATATATAACGGGACCTTCAATTTTTTGATTACCATTTTTGGTAGTACTCCTTCGGTATTGCCTCAAAATAGACCTCAGTTTCGGCGATTCACCTCTCATTGCAGCCAAATTTTTTTCCGCTGCGAGCATCCTTTGAGTATGAGAACAAGAAAAAGTCCTGGGGCCAGATCTGGAAGAATACGGTGGGTGGGAAAAGCAATTCGATGCCCAAATTTCTTGAAATTTTGCCATCGTTTCTCAATGACTTGTGGCACGGTGCCGTTGTTGGTGAAAGCAACACTTTTTTCTTCTTCATATGGACCGTTTTGCCGCATTTCGGATCCTTCAAACCGCTCAAATAACGCCATATAATAGTCACTGTTGATGTTTTTTCCCTTCTCAAGATAATCGCATACAAATTATTCCATGCGGCATTCCCAAAAAAAACAGAGGCCATTACTTTGCCACGGGAACTTTGAGTCTTTCCACGCTCAGAGCCGTTCACCGGTCCTGTCACTCAGCCGACTGTCGACTTGCGACCAGGAGTGTTAGTGATGACCATTGTTGCATCCATTGTCACAAATCGATCGGAAAAACTCGGGTGTATTAACGATTCAACACGCTGATTGTTTTTTGTCAAATGTGAGCACTCGCGGCGGCACCCTTTTTGCACAGAGCTTCCGCATATCCCAAATATTGATTGAATATGATGACCAACACGTTCCTTTGATATCTTAAGGGCCTCTGCTGTCATTCGAAATCATTTTGTGGATTTTAATGTTTTCGTTGGAAACCACCTCTTTCGGGTTCACTGCGTTTCACCGTCCTCCGTGCTCATTCACCACCGTTGATTTTGCATGACGCAATCAATTATTGTTGATTTCCCTGGGCTGCAGAGTCCGGAAACTCATTATCAAGCAAGTTTTTGTTTTCGCATCGTATTTTTACCTTCGAGAAAACAGTTATTTTATCAAAACACGAAATTCCTTTTTTCCCATTTTTTCACAATTAACAAAAGTTCTTCACAAAAGACGCTCCATCTCACAAACTTAATGACTTACCGCACGTCAAATTTTTGACACGAATAATTTGAAAGGTTGGCTACTATATAAAAAAATATGCATTTAATACTAAGCGCATGCCATCTATGTGTCAACCTGAGGATTTATCAGCCAAGCTGTTAAAATTCAGACATGTCTACTGCCCAAAAATCCGTTTGCTTAAGTTCACCAAAATGGCGAGTTTGAACGTTGAAAAACATGCCTTGTAAGCGAAACGACCCAAAGTGAACGAAGATCATCTTAACTATTGAACAAATAATGTTTTGAGCTTCGGTCCTTATCCTTCTCCTTTCAGTGTTCTTATTTCTTCAACCATCATAACTATATTCCTCAAATAAGTGGCAATGACGCTGCTCAAGACTTGTAAATAATATTACTCTACATGTATGGCAATTAGACTTGCGAATAGAGTTTCATCGCCAAAGAGTCCCATAAGTAGTGTGAGTGTTTGTGTTGGTGTCAATGCGGAATATCTGCCAAACCAATTTCTTACATGAGCATTCATAACAAATTCTCAAAATACGTCACGTAAATTCTATTTCGAAAATATTTGTTTTCTGGAATTTTTTTATTGCGTTGTGTAACCTTAACATGATTCGTTTTTCAATAATTTCAAGATATGGAACCACCATCATTGTTGATATATGAAATCCATCCATGGAATGTTTAGGTTTAATTATGTGACCAGGGAATCTACCCTAAGAGATTTTGTTTGGATGATATGATGTAAGATCTTCTTATGTCAGAAATGAGCTTGTTTTTATGGTACTTCATAGCTTTTGTAGTTTCTTGTTTTCTTGCAGCTTAGCCAAAGTTTTTTATAGGAGTCGTCTATAATGTAAATGAATCATCTGAATTTATTCACTAACGAGTAAATACCACGGAAGAGATTTAAGTAGCGAAGTACAAAAACAACAGTGGCCGAAACTGTAATGAAAACAAAATCTATTGTCGTATTTTGTCGTATCTCAGATGTGGCGTTTTTGTTAACTATCTCCCCGATTGACAAGAATAATTGACTTGCGTAGAGTTTTTGGGTAATAGTGTAGGGTTTTTAGGATAATTGGAATATCGAGGTAAAGTGAAATGAGACATGACTACAAACAAGTGTCATTAGATGCGGAAATGTAGCAGTTAAAATATTTTTTCTTACTGAAGTAAGATTATTAAAAGATGTCAAAGAAGTAGGAAAATCAAACCTGCAAAGTACTTCTCGAAAATAATATTGATTCCTCAATTTTTACACGGGACCAACAAATTCACCTTACTTTTTCCGAAGATTATATTATGTTATCAACGAGATGTTTTTCGAAAAGAATATGCGTGTGTCGTTGCTATTTGACTTTGCGAATAAATTACTAAATGGTTGCAATTCTATCAAAACTGATTCTTCAATTTTTACTCGGGCCAAACTTATTCACCTTACTTTCTCAGAAGACTATATTAGGTTATTGAATTTACTATTTTATGTATTGGTATACCCTCCACCATTTATGATGGGGGTTATACTAACTTTGACACCATTGAAAGTATTGCTCTAAGACCCCATAAAGTATATATATTGCTGTCGTAGTGAATCGTGAGTCGATCTAGGAATGTCCGTTCCGCTGGGTCTGTTTAAAATCACGATAACTTCCGAACGAAAACAAGCATCGACTCTGAAACTTTGCAGTAAAGGGTTGATACGTCAAAATTTGTCAAGTGAAAACGCTGTGTAAATCGGCGTGAAAAGTCGTTTATTTAAAAAAATCAAATTAAATTTCTTTTTCAAGTTCAAATAGTATTAAAAATTCAGAAAAATATTCATGTTAAGGCTTTCGCTTTTCAAAAATCGAATTTTTTTTAACACGGGCTTCCACATTCCTCCGGCG
>PGFW01030406.1:5201-18029 GCA_003123925.1 Haematobia irritans | reverse complement strand
ATGTTCGTCCGGCCGTTTTATTGAATTTAACGCGTAATTTTCGGAACGAAAACTCAGCCATCGAACTTGAAACTTATGTGATAGTAGGTCAAGACGAATTCGAAATGAATCATATTCGCACAACTTTTGAGAGCGAAATTTTCAGCGGCAGGTTGAAATTTGGAAACGTGATGTAAGATGCTATGATCCAAAAAGATGTGTAAGGTTTTTTCAAACTCACAGTTTTTGTTGAACATCCCGAGAAGTGATAGAGCGACCAGGGAGAGCCATTCGTCGGATCCACGATCTCCGAGCCAGCGATTCACACAAATTTCCTCACTAGAAGTTTACCAATTGTATCAACAGCGCGAAAATCCAAGGCGCTGGGCCCCGACGGAATTTCTAAGCTAGGTTCGGTTAGGTTAGGTATAGTGCTAGTCTGATATTTCAGGCTAACATAGACTATTCACTCTACTATTACCACTGATACAACAGTGGTAACATTTTTCTGCTTAATCACTGAGAGCTATCGCATTCTATGTTTAGCTCAATGGCAAGGGACGTCCATTTTATAGCGCGAGTCCGAATAGCGCTTCCAAATTGATGTGAAACCTCACAGAGAAGCTTTGAAACACTCAGAAATGTCACAAAGCATGAAGAGAGGACATCGTGGTGTTGAAACTGCATTGCATTGCCACGGCTTCTAAGCTAGTGTTAAGACGCATTCTGGGAATACTGAACGTTGAGTAGGTACCAGTCTTCCTCAATTTGTGCTTGAATATCACTCATTATAGATAATGTCTAGAAAATGGGTAGGGTGAGTCCACTACTGAAGAGCCAGACAAAAAGTTCGACTGATGGTGAAATCGTACAGACCGATCTCCATATCTCGCTAGTAGGCAAGATATTTGAGCGCCCACTGTACAATCATGGTATCCGGCGTCCATTATTGTGATGACTTCTGCAATTGACTAACATCTACTTGTTGATTACCAGTTATTTATATGATTTGATTATTTTCGCCATCAATCACTCAGCCACAACTCATGATAACTGACGTAGGACGCAGAAGTACGCAGGCAGTTTTAAGTTAAAGTCGATGGATGTATAATTCCGACACAAAACTACGTCCAGATTCTCGGGGTCACATTCAACCAGCCTTTTAAGTCAAAGTCTCAAGTCGCTTGTGCCGGGCTCAATTAGGGTGTGTACAAATAAACGTTGTTGACTACATATATGAATGCATGGCCGGTCAGGTGGTTAACTATGCGGCACGGTATGGACGCGTGAGGAATAATATACAGTCATGCCAGAACGTGCCGTTAGAACTGCTTCTCCGCGGTACACCCATGGATCAACTTTATAAGGAGACTAAGATCATTCTCTCGCGTATATGCAATTACATGTTGTCAAAATAATATCTCCTGGGTTAGGTTGGGTTAGTATCAGGATTGATAAAGTTGACACTTTCGTTTTTTTTTTTGATACATTTCGACTGCCAAAAGCACCGTGGCACGACCGCGAGCGCATTTGATACGTTTTTGTTCGATTCACAATTATCTATAAACATTGTTTGATCAACTCAGATTTGGCATCTGAGACCAAAAGTAATAAAAAAAAGTTTGTATAACATCCATGCTATAGTGGAGTATATACAAATTTAAAAATCACGATAGATTATAGTACCAGACCTGTGATAGTCCGTTAATGGCAATTTGCATCAATTTCCGATAGGGGTATCATCGAAGATCAATCGACCATCTAAACCTTGGATAATTGCTAACAATACAGTGTGCAGCCGATAAACTGAGACCTTATGATTCACTTCAATGTCACCACTGAGACATTGACCTATAATTTCGTCAGATATAGGCCTAAAATGCTATCGCCGTCAATTCTCGTTTATTTCTCTACTGAAGCAAGATGATAATAATTGCTCCATTGATAGACCAGTCTAGGGTACTTCTTTACCAAATATGCCAACAACCCGACGGTTTTACAGGATCAAATTACAAATTATTTTAGTTTACTCTTGTTTTGCTTTTGATATACGTAAATAAATATTTCCAATACCCACTTCTAGACTTTTGTACAAGTCGAGTCGTATTCATTGATGTATTGAAAAAATTTAAAACCAAAGTTCCGCTTCCTTCATTTTACTTTCAATCCAACAACAAAGAGCTCATTACAATCATTGGCCCTCATAGGAAACTATCAATTTTCAATGGTTTTTTCTACTATTTTGCCTATTCAATTGTTTGCTCAACGAAGTGTTAAAACTTTCCAAAATGCGAAGTTTATTTTATGATTTTTGTTTTCTTTTCATTTACAGCGCCCCTATCTTGTGGTTCACCAGATTCACAGCAAAATACAACAATTGTGGGTAAAAACAACTATCAACAGTAAAAATACAATACCAGTGTCCAAGGGTCATTCATTTAATCGCGTGTATGCAGAACGTACATGTCGCGCACGATGCACCTGAGCGGAAAAGGCCACCCACTTGTAAATTATGTATGAAAATTTGAATTAAACTACAACAATTAACAGTGGGAGGAAATTGGTACAGGGTATATGGAATAAGTTAAAATCCTTATAAAAATTAAAACGCAATTTAAATTTTTATAGGAGTATCTTTATACCTGCTACACACTGTGGAACAGGGTATTAAAAAGTTAGGCATATGTTTGCAACACCCAGAAGGAGACGAGATAGACACATGGTGTCTTTGGCAAAAAATGCTCAGGGGGGCTCCTGAGCTCGTATAGCGATGTCGTTGGTCCGGTGAACACATTTTTGTAATCAAAGTCTAGGTCGCAGTTTAGTCCAATCGACTTCAAATTTGGCACAAGTATGTGTTTTGGCTCAGAATAGAATCCCTATTGATTTTGGAAGAAATCGGTTCAGATTTAGATATAGCTCCCATATATATCATTTCGCCCGATATGGACTTATATGGCCCCAGAAGCCAGAGTTTTTACCCTAATTTTGCTTTAAAATTTTGTACAAGAAGAACAATTAGTACGTTATAGTCAAGTGTGCCAAATTTTATAGAAATCGGTTCAATTTAGATTTAAGCTCCCATATATAATCTTTCGCCGATGATGACTAATACGGTTCCCAGAGCCAAAGAGTTTGTTACACCCAATTTGGTTGAAGATTTTCGCATAGGGTAGTAGAAAATTTAGCATTGTAGCTATGCGTGCCAAATTTTGGTTGAAATCAGGCTTCAATTTACGATATAGGTCCCATATATAGCTTTCGCTCCGATTGACACTCTTATGAACGACCGGAGTCACTAGAGCTTCGTCTTCTTGCTCCGAATTTTAGTTGTAAAATTTTGCACATGGGCAGTAGAACATTAGCATTTGTAGCGCTATGCCAGTGCCCAAAATTTGGTCTGAACAAATCGGTTCAGATTGAGATATAGCCTCCACTATATATATATCTTTCGCCTGATTTACACTCTATAATGCCCACAGAAGCCAGAGATTTTGGTCCGATTTAGTTGAAATTTGTTGCCGAGGGAGTAGAATTAGCATTGTAGCTATGCGTTGACCAAACTTGCGCTTATGAAATCGGTTGCAGATGTTGAATCATAAGCTTCTCCATATACAAGCTTTTCGGCGCGATTTACCACTCATATGCTCACTCGCCCACCGAATCAAGAGCCCTCAAGTATTTTTGGTCCTTCGAATGCTTATAGAATTTGTGGCACAGGGAGCTAGATACGTTAAGCACTTCGTGCTATGCGCGTTTGCACATGAATTTGTTGAATCGGTTCAGATTTAGATAATATGCTCACCGCATATATAGGCTTTATCGCCGATTTGTACACTCATATCGACCACAGAGCCAATTTTTAACTCCGATTTAATTGAAATTATTGCACAGGGAGTATGAATTAGCACTCTTATTGGCTTATGGCGATGGGCCAAATTTGGTTGAAATTGCGTTCAGATTTAGAATAAAGGCTCCCAGTAAAATAGCTTTTGCCCGATTATCACACTCATTGTGACCCAGATGGCCAATCTTCTTACAACTGCTGATTTTTAGTTGAAATTATTTGCACAGGGATGTGAACTTAAGTATTGTTGCTATCGTTGAACAAATTTGGCCCTCTGAAACCCATAAATTTCGACAATAAATGCGTCAAAATACCAAACATTTTACTTGTGTAAAATCGCTCGCTGTCTTAAGTCGATAAAGTTGTCAAAAATGACTCTAACTTCTTCTAATACTTCTAAATACAGTATCATATCGAGCGATAAAACAATAAATAAATCTTTTTCGAAGCTTATTCTTAGAAATCCACTTCAGATTTTGAAACGTATTCACATACTATTATTTTTAAACAACATTGTGTTCCACCTAAGCTGCATTATTCCGACTTCTAATTTTAGTCCTATAGATTTTTGTAGAAGTCTATCGAAATCTCCAAGATCGAGTGGTATATTAAATGTATGTATTTGGGACAAACTTTTATATATAGCCGCCCCAACAATTTGACGAATGCTGATTATCTATGGTATACGAAAAATTTAGAACTCTCACCAACAGTGAGGCAGTCGTCAGTATATCATATAGTCGGCTCCGCCCGCGACTTTAGACTTTCCTTACTTGTTTTCTAAGGTAAAATTTAATTCTTGAATGTGACTCCAGTCAGCTTAGTGCATCCCATCTCCCACCAAAATTATTTGAAGTCATTAAATATAAATCTGTAAAAAGGGATTAAACGTTTTCGGCGTGTAAGAGGTGCCCATATGAATTCTAAGTCTTTTTTAAGGATTTTCAAAAAAGTTTAATATTTTTAATCACCCGGTATTTATGCTGTTTTTCTTTAGTCCTTGACAAGTAGAATACTACACGCCACTACTAAAATGATACACGCTCCTTTAGAACAACACATTGTAAATATTACAATGATTGACAAAATCCTGCAATAATTATGGTAGAAAATCTAGCATAACTCGTTTCTGTATAGTGACAATTTTTCAAACAGAATTACACTTAGCTGTGAGGTTGTTTTGCGCTTATTCTATTTCTATTATGGCCTCTACTCTGTTTCTCATAGTATCATAGCCACTCAATGCTCATATGGTATATAGACCAAAATTGAGAGGACAAAAATGTCATATATACATACAGTTGATGCACCTTATGTCTGTTGGTATTTTTTGTTCTCGTTTCTCTCCCAAATTCTCTTTCTTATTTATTTTTGATATATTCTAGCGATTGTGCATTATTGATTATGTGGTTTATTAATGACCTCTTTTTGTCTGTTTTTATTTTTTCCAATTTTTGTTTATATGCAGATTGTCGAAATTGACGGTCATTGACAACCGTCTTAAATTGGCGTAGCGCACGGCTTCAGTGTTGCTTTTCTGAAACCAGCTTTCGTACTCGCGATGGCGTTCAGGCTACAATATGTCATTTCATGAAAACTTGTTACACTTTAATTGTAACGAGAATCGAACAACTTGCGAATTGATGGATTTCGACGGGGTAAACAACCTGAATGTTTGGTTGACTCGGTGTCAAGAACCTGCCTCAAGATTCAGTGCGGTACTGTACGCACAGTGGACGTGATAAGAGCGGCAAGGAACTACAACGCGTACCTACGAATTTGTGATACAGGGCATATTTTTGGTCGGGAGAACCGGGCTGGGATGTATAATTATTTTTGCAAAGAGTATTCTTTGTATGGATCAGTTTCCAATCGTGTTATAAACCCCACTATACCTTTTTTTTTAGATATATTTCCTGGTTGGTGCTTGCCGTGTGGGACTGCGAAAGTGGGTCATAGTAAAGCACCTTCCATTTCGATTTTTCACTTGATTTGCTCACGGTTCACCAGCTCGTCCGGATCAGTGTGTGTGTCAAATTTTAGATGGGTCTAATGCGACATAGCAACCTTCTCGTTCCATTGTGTCGATATGAGTGTAATTGTGAAGGTATGACATTGATTGGTTACACGATGGCTTAGCCACAGAGCATGCTTCATGACAGAACTTCTTTTGTACCAATAGGAAGCGGCTGTAATTGGGCCTGAGTCATATGGTGCCTCTAATTTGGTTGACTTGGGGTTTTACCTGTCTTACTTCCCAATGTTATTTCCAACGGGGATTCATCTCAGTTTGTGAGCACGCGCTACGATCTATATACTGTCCCTTCCAAAATAACTCCGCCAGAACAATTGTGATCCAAGCTGGTTCACGTGCTCTCGCCAATATAGGAGCGGTGACACACCCAATTATTGGCAGTGTTATGAGACAATTGCGGCGCTTATGAATGGAGTGCCGAGGCACCATTCTTGATTTCGACTAAGTATGAAAAATCGTACCTTTTTTGAAAAAATTTGAGAAGTCACGGATTGGTAAGTCTTCACACAGTATAACTAATCCAGCTGTTGACTGATATCTGCGACAACAGTAACAGCATGATATCAACTAGGACTGAACGTTGCAGTAGTACTATTCTGTTTATGGATATTTATCTTCAATCACGTGTAATGCGTTTTCATAGTGAAAATGATAGCTTAAACAGGCGCATTATTAAATGTTCCGATGGTTAATGTCCATACAAATAAAGCACCCACTCAGGGCGCAACTACTCATATCGACTATTCGTAATATCCAAGGGGAGAGTAATTAGGCGCAATACGACTGGATTTGCGACCAACATTTAGCTCAAGAAATATCTAAATCTTCAGCTAGGGAGCCACCGTGGTTACAATGGTTAGCATGCCCGCCTGCATAGCACAAGGTGTCGCGTTGGTTCGATTCTCCGCTTCTCGACACCGGAACACCAGCGGATGGGATATCATCCCACCTCAGTAATGGCTGGCCAACGATGACATTTCAGAGGGGTTTCAAAGCTTTCTCTCTAAGCGTGGTTTTTCATCTGCAATGTTCTGGAACGCCGTCGGATCGTGTCGGCGTTCCTACAAGGGAAGGAGGTCACTTGTCATTGAGCCTTATAGACATGGGAATCGCGGCAGAGAAGCACTCAAGGTGATAAAGGAGAAGTTCACCAATATGTATCACAATAGACTGAATAGTCTAGTGGCCTTGATTACATCGGGCTGCCACCTCACCTAACCTAAATTCTTCAGGCTACAGGACATAACCGTTAGGGTTTCAGGGTGTTCTGATACTGTAGATGATCATCAGATAGGCCTTGTGGGGGGTTAACCCCACCAGGATATGTCGTTTGCGGCGATCTTGCAATCTCTTGATTTCTTCCTCCATTCACGGGTACAACGATCTGGCTAACGCGGACAATTAGAGGTATTTCAATGACTCAATTCGGTCCTTCAGACATATGATTAGAATATGTGCCGCAAGAGGATTATACACGGTTGGAGAGAAACACTCAACGTCATGGGAAGGGGCAACAGAAACTGGCGTTAGATCAAGGATTGCATTAGAAGTCCCGTGAGATGGGGCGTCATCCTTGGCTTACAAGGATCTTACTTAGGAAAAAATAATATGTTCGCAGGCTGCGAAGAATATTCATGCAAGTTGATATAGAAATCGACTAGAAAAGCCATCATTGAATAGAGGAGCGAGAATATTAGACACTTCCATAGTTTATTTTGGGCTCGACATCCCAGGGACTATGGGGCGAGAACTGTTTACGAAGGATTGGGAATTACAGCTGACGCGATGTAGAACATGTTAAGGGAATGTGAGGAGTGTTGAGACTCTATTAACTCGCACTTTCTTCATAATCCGGTGGACTAAACCAATCCACTCACCATTCTTTACTCATACTGCCCAGCAATGACCATTTCGAGCGGCGTTCTCTTTTAGTTGTCGTTAGGTGAGATGAGATCGTATGGTTCAGCTTTTTATCTGTGTGATCAGTCTGAACGCCGATAGGATAGATGAGAGTTGGATATCCCACTACAAGTTCGCTGAAGGTTTGTTTTTCTGCGGATTTTCCTCGCATTTGACGCCATCATCTTTAATACATTCTTATGACTTGAAACCTTTCCTAGAGGGAGTGAGTCTATCGCCAGAGTAGTACCTTCCCTATTCTATAAAGTAACATGCACCGAAGGATAATTCAGATTACCGACCATATAAGTATGACGTACCAAGCTTGTCGAATAAGTTACTTGAGGTCTGCTATCGTGAATGGAACAAATTTCAGACTACTTCTCACAAAAGGCCTTTCTTGAACTCGGCAACCATCTGGTTTCCGAACGGGCCACTCAGTGCGACCACCGATGAATGCGTGATATACCGTTTGATAGATATAAGGAAGAATTTGGATGAAGGGATACGTGTTGCACTTGATTAGCTTAGATTTTAGCTAGAGCCTTTCGATACTCAATTAGTCATGAGTTTCTACTGAACACAAGTTGCTTATTCTGAAGGCTTACAACGTTTTCTTTCGGAGCATTGATCGCGGCGATGAAATCCTATTCTTACTGCGACGAAACTCAATATATCTGGTAACGAAATTTAATAGTTCTTCTTTCTACACGAAGAGTACATAGAGGAGTTTCCGCAGGGTTCCAATTCATTGGACCTTCTGTATTTTCTATATACGATTTGAATGCAATATTTTTTTGAAAAATTATTCACTTTATGGAAACCTCACCTGTATGCAGACGATCTGCAGTTGATTATGCAAAGATAGAACAGCTCCAGGGGTTTAATATTCAATCGGTAACGTTAATAACCGAATTGGATATAAAATAGTGGACGATGGTGGCCAACCGAAAATTTTAATATACGTTGAACTCTGCGAAGTCGAAATGTATAACATTTAACAGCCGGTCCGGGATAGGGCAAATTAAATTTCACTGTCAACGCATTGCCATCCAGAATGTTACCTCTTATTAAGTCTTTGGGATTTTTAATTGACGAGAGACAACCTTAACTTTATGACCAAACATATATTTGGCCTTGGCCAAAAGAAAGTATCTTAGCATCAGTTGATGGTATCGGCAAAATCTATCAAAGTATCACAAGTTTACTCTACCTTCGATTTGTCACGAATTTACACGCCGGGTCTTCCCTTGGACCAAATCACATTCGGTTATATAATTAGACAGCGCCACTGCTTTTCTTCCCTCACACGTTCGAGCGACGGGTTCGTAGGAAATCATATTGCTAATCACTACATGTGCTCGGGGGTGCCCATGTCGTTCCGCAGGTAAAACCATACCGGAAAATACTCGGGCTACGATTTTGACTAATCTTAACTCGACTAAGAACTTGTATGAATCGCATTCGTTAGCATTATGTCTATTAATCTAGGGATTTTTACACATATTTTCATTCATTGATCTTAGGACAATACTGCTTTTTCTTATAGATAATGAAGTTTTTAGAAGACCTCAGTACTTACGTGTCCTATTTTGAATTCGGCAGCTCACAGCAGGACACGGCTCTTTGATTGTTCCATCATGTTCGCACTCTAGCTATGCCAGACGCTCGTTCCAAATTCGAGGCTAATTACGGAATCTGGAACAACCGTATGAAATTATGAACACAGCAGAGTTCGTGGTCTGTAGTTAAATTCAAAGAACTTAAAACTCTATCTCTAGCCCTATTTCTGAATCTTCGCGTGCTGAATCATTACTTAATAATACTTTTTAATATCGATGTCGTGTTTCATATTTAAAGTTTATTTAAAAATATAGCGTATATATATTTAGACATAAATGTAATTAAATTAGAATTTGAATTATATTTTATAGAAATTAGCAATATTTGAAGGTCTCAATGGTTTTGTATGCTATGTAATCAATTTGGACGAATGAGGCTTCTGCGATTATGAAAAGTAAATAACATAAATTGAAATGAACCCCCCCATTATATGAAACCTACTTACGATTGCTACACTATCATTACTATGGATTAGCAAAGCGGGCTTATTAGCCGGCCTATGTTGAGAATCAGATTAAGGCGCCGGGGGTTAACCCCCACCAGGAATGTGCTTTAGAACCCCCCCCCCCCCACAGAATATGAAAACCTATTTTATGCATGCTACACTATCATTAATATACATTAGAAACGTGGCCTATTAGCCCGCCTAGTGACGAATTTTTCTACTTTTCGCTAATAATGATCCAGCGAAGCATAACTTTACTGATGCCAGAGGATCTCCTTTTTCTGATATAACATAAGATCTCACACTCTGAACTGTGATGCATCTGCCCTGGTTTTTGCCTTAGTGCGATGTCCCATCTTAATTTAAGCACTTTCGAACCCCATCTCCTCTTGGTACATGATTTTGATCCGGAGTTTGGGATACTCATTTAAAGAGGCCAGCTGCGTTTTTTATCCAGCAATTTATCTTGAAGTAGAATAGAAGTGGTCTCCGAGCCAGTGGCAAGCCACAATTACTGCTGCAGATATGGAAGATATTCACAAACATTTCCAATGGCTTTTCTTGTCTATACGTATTTTACACATAAAGAGAAAGAAGGAAACTCATTGCGGCTTGACATCTTAAGTATCTACATTTCAAGTATGTACTGCAGCGAAACTGCTTCTACAGGAGTGCTGTCAAGAAAGAGGTATGTGTCAAACTGTATGATTAGCCATGGACACTGCAAAGAGATGATTCGTGATGTAAGGCGGAATGTCCACACAACGGCCGCCGTTCACTCTTGAATTACTGGATTCGCGAATATGAGAGGAACTCTTCAGGTACTCGAAATACCAGACATACACCTGAGATAACACCGACCTGCCGTTTTACTCCGAGGCAGCTTGTCTCGTCATCGCAGGCAGGTTGACGCGTCTTCTTCCAATATAAGACGCCAACTCGACGATCACCTTCTCGGAACGCTTCGGATGTTGCGGCATCCAATACGGTTTGCTTTCGATTCCAAATGTCTAAAAAAAATTTGAACGAAAAATTTTACCAAAAACCTACTAAATAAAAACTTATTCATATTATTATGCAGTTTTTGGTTCTATAAAAAAATGTCAACTTTTTATTTCTAACTAGTAAATTTTTGTTCCTATAGAAGATTTGTTCAAAATTTTTGTTGTTTCTATTCAAAATTTTGTCAAATTGCTACTTTCTATAGACAATTGTTTCAAAATTCAAATTCCTTAGAGAAAATGTAGTTGGTCAAAATTTTTATTCCTGAGAAAAAATTTGTCGAAAATTTTCATTCCTAAACGGACAAAGTTTGTCAAAATTTTGACTTCCTAGTGAGATAAATTTTGTCAAAATTTTATCTTTTATAGACAATTTTGACAACATTTTATTTCTATAGAAATTTTGACAAGATTTTATTTCTATACGAAAGCGCTTTGTCTAAAATTTGTTTCCTAGAGAATAAACTTGCTCACTCAGATGTTATTCGCTTTACGAGAAAAATTCGTCAAAATTTACTCTTTGATAAAATTTTAGTCAAAATTTAATTTCTATTGAAAATTTTGTTCAAAATTTAATTTTCTATTGACAAATTTGTCAAAATATATTATTTTCTATTAGAAAATTTGTAAAAATTCTTATTTATATCGAAAATTTTTGTTAAAATTTTAACTTATATCGAAAATTTTTGTTTAAAAATTTTATTTATATTCGAAAATTTTGTAAATTTTTTTTTTTCTATAGCAAAATTTTCTCAAAATTGTCAAAAATTTATAGTCCTATCAAAATTTTGTCAAAATTTTAAATTTCTATTAAAATTTTTTTCTTCCAAATTTTATTCCATTAGAGAAAATTTGCAAAATTTGTTATTTTAATTCTATTCCAAGAGAAAATTTTGCTACAGAAAATTCCCTCCATAAAATTTTATTCCTAGAGAAAATTTTGACAAATTTTATTTTGATCCTATGAACAATTTTGTTAAAATTTTATCGACGGGGAGAAAATTTTGTCAAACATTTTACTTCCTGGTAGGAAAACGAATTTTCAAAAATATCTTATTCCTAAAGAAAAAGTGTTCAAAACTTTATTTCTGTTTGAAAATGTTGTCAAAAATTCTTAATTTCTACACGAAAATTTTGTCAAAATTTTTTATTTCTACTAGAAAATTTTGACAAAATTTTTATTTCTATTAGAACAGTTTTTTCAAAATTCTCGTTTCCTAGAGAAAAACTTGCTCACAATGTCTATTCCCTAGAGAACAATTTTGTCAAAATTATATTCTTTGAGAAAATTTGTTCAAAATTTGAATTCATAATTGAAATTTTGTAAAAATTTTGATTTATACTCGAAAGTTTTGTAAAAATTTTCTATAGAACATTTGTCAAAATTCTTTATTCTATTAGAATCAATTTTTTCAAATTTTTGTCAAATTTTATTTTCCTATATTGAAATTTTTGTCATAAAATTTATATTTCTATTAAAAATTTTGTCCAAATTAGTATCGTTATTTCTAGGAGAAAATTTTGTCAAAATTTTTTCCTAATCCTATTCCAAAGAGAAAATTTGCTCTACACTGAAAAAAGAGCATACTCGCTTCAAAGATTTGGTCCGTTACTTTAAAAAATTTGTATTTGATTTTCCCGAGCCAAAGAAGCGGAGAATACAATGTAAGCGATACTTTTTAAGACCACAATTCTCTTCTTTAATTTACGTTTTGCTGTACTGCTTCTAGGAAGCAACAATTTAATTTTTTCGCTTTTTTCAGCCTCTTTTTTCTTCATTATGCCACTCAAAAGTCCCCTTAAAAACGACGTTTAAACGACCACTATTATTTTTCAAACATTCAAGACTCGACTTCCGAGTAGAAATTATTGCTATGTTTGAAGTCAAAAAACAACTTCATTTTAAAATGACAGAGTTTGTTTCGAAAAACATGCTCCTATATATGAAGCGATGTTTGGCTTTGCTACGTCAAGACTGCCCAAAATAGACTCAACAAAT
>PGFW01030405.1:0-13501 GCA_003123925.1 Haematobia irritans | reverse complement strand
ACCACATAAAAAGCACCTAATCACTCCAAATGAGTAATTCAGATGCATTCGATGGATACTTTCGCTTTGATAGGCAAGGAGGGTGATTGTCATTTAGTTAGGCGATAGGAGGGACCATAGTATTATTAAGCTGATAGCGATAACAAATAATCATTCAAATAAATTTAATGATTTGTTGAACCTTCTTTTTATAGATTTGTTGTTAGATTTTATTGTGTGTGTTTTTTTACGATGCAACATCAGAGACTTAGGAATAATGGAGGGCCATGGGGGAGCGCCGTAGTGTTTTCATAAAAAAAAAAATATAACACCAATATTAATTACCTGCCCCACTGAGACCTCTCGAGAGATAAGCTTATGAGCCAACACCATCACAATCCATCGAAATTGTCGCCTGTGAGCATTTCCACAACAAAACAAAAAATAATAACTTCCAAGTCAAGCATTTGACTGAAAGTGCGATTGGCCGATAAAGATTGTTGGAATATAGTCCACTTCAATATTGTCCCTTAGCCTCGATTGGTGTGATGTTGTTATGATGCAATGAGGCGTTGTGAAATGTCGCGCTATCAATGGGGTTCCATATGCCAGAGACTATCACAATTATTGTCATGAGGAGGAGAGAAATTTTATGTTTAATGAGGGTCTGAATAAAAACTAATCGTTCATTTGCATTGCAATTTAAGAAAGGAAGAAAACAAATAAAAAATATTTATTTTCAATAAACCATTGACCATTATTATGGCGCCTAATTGATTTATATATTCTAAGAAATTTCTATAATTACAGGTTTTCGGCCAAAAAAAAAACATTTAATTTGACTCAGCAGGCAATATATAGCTATGTAGCACTATATTACGAACTGTAATAGCTGGATTTGTTAAAAATTGTATGCATCAATTAAAATAGGAAGAGGAGCGAGAGATAGGGAAAGCTTTGCGAAAAGGGATTGACTATATAACAGGTTTGGCTGATTTACAGTCCCGTTCTAACAAAGAAAAAACAGGTTTTTTTTTTGTCAAAATTCGTTTTTTATTATATAACATAGTTCCTTAAGAGCGATACAATTGATTTTAACGCACCTTTTACCAATTTTTTGATACCATTTTTGGTAGTTTACTCCTTCGGTTTTTGCTCTCAAAATAGGTCTTCAGTTCGGCGTTGATTTGTCATTGCCTAACAGTAGAATTTTATCATTTTAACATTCCATAACAATAGTACAATGGAAAATGTAGGATATCGTCCAGTTGAGGTGTGATCGTACACACAAAAAAAATTTTTTTTCCTGATTTCAATCACGAAATTAATTGAATCAATTTATTTTTTAATTGAAATGTCTTCAATTCACAGAAATGATCAGTATCAATTAAAAAAAATTTAAAAGTCAATTAAAAATTTAATTGCGAAGTCAATTTAAAAAAATTTAATTTAAAGTCAATTAAAAAATTAATTTGATTCTATTAAATTTTGTGTGATTGTCAAATAACAAAATTTATTGACATCAATTTAAATTTTTTAATTTGAATATTTTTTTCAAAACTCAATTTAAAACTTTAATTGGAAAAAAATTTTCTGTGAAAATTTTTTTCTGCTGTAATAATAAAGTCTTTATTTAATAAAAAAAAAATAAATTTCTACTTTCTTTTCTGCTAGTTGATTTCATTAGAATTACAAAAAATTACAAGCTCTTTTTCCAGTCATCCAAAGAAATAAATTAAATAAATTTTTTTAATAAATTCTTAATTTCTTTACTAATAGTTAGTTAGGGGAACAATTAGGAATTTCACCCACCATAGGGTGGCAATTGAAGTGAATATTCATTGTGAAAAAAAAATCTTTAAAAACCTCTTGGTTGATTGATAACTTATACTTTATGCTTCTTTCTGAATTATACACATTTTCTTCTAATATTTACTTTTTCCCATAAATCAAAGAATAAATAAATAAAATTTTATGATGAATAGTAGTTTATAACAGTAGGATGTTTCCGCATTCAGTACGTTGATTTCTCTTTGAATTAAAAATAAAGAAATAAATATCCTGTTTTTTTTTCTTTTTTAATTTTTGCGTTCTTCACTAACAGTAGTTAGGGAGCCACACGCTGGTGCAACTGGTTAGCAATATGCCGAGCTTGGCACTACCACAAGGTCGTTTGGGATCGACTTTGCCATGCTACGACGCCAACACCAAAAAGTTTTTCAGCGGTGGATTATCCCCCTCAGTAATGCTCGGTGACATTTTCTGAGGGTTTACAAGCTTCTCTAAGTGGTTTTCACTGCAATGCTGGAACGCCGTCTCGGCCTCGGCTATAAAAATGGAGGGTCCCTTTCATTGAGCTTAACATGGAATCGGCGGCAGCACTCAGTGATAAGAGAGAAGATTCACCAATGTGGCTATCACAATGGACTGATAGGTCTAAAGTGAGCCTGATTACATGGGCTGCCCACATAACCTAACCTAACCTAACAGTAGGAGTTTGGAACAGTTAGGAATTTATCGCGCCAACCATAGGGGGTGGCAATGAATTGAATATTCATTGTGAATTTTTTTTAATTCTATGTGAATGATACTAAATAAGTCCCCGGTCTACAAGAACAAATACATTATTTTTTGTCAAAATTTCGTTTTTTATTTATTCAACATAGATCCCTTTCAAGAGCGATACAACGATTTATAACGACCTTCCAATTTTTTTTGATACCATTTTTGGTAGTACATCTTTGGTTTTGCCTCAAAATAGGCCTCATTCGGCTGATCACCATCTTTCATTGCAGCCAAATTTTTTCCCTTGTGCGAGCATCCTTTTGAGGTCTGAGTAACAAAGAAAAAGTCGCTGGGGCCAGATCTGTGAGAATACGGTTGGTGGCCGTAAGCCCAACTCGAAAGCCCAATTTCATGAATTTTTGCAAATCGTTCTCCAATGAATTTTGTGCACGGTGCGTAGAGTGTCTTGGTGGAACAACACTTTTTTCTTCTTCAATATGGCGACCGCTTTTGCCGGCATTTCGATCTTCAAACGCCTCCCAATAACGCCATATAATAGTCACTGTTGATTGGTTTTCCCTTTACTCAGTAATCGATAAAAATTATTACCATGCGCATACCAAAAAACAGAGGCCAATTACTTTTGGCCAGCGGACTTTTGAGTCTTTCCACCTTCGGAGACGGCTCACGGTCGCTGTCGACTCAGCGGACTGTCGATTGGACTCAGGGAGTGTCAGTGCATGGAGCCATGTTTCATCCATTGTCAAAACTCGGGTGCATTACGAGTTTACATTTGCAAGCATCCGCTCAGAATTCCATCAACACCGTTTTGTTTTTTAGTTCAAATTGTGAGCTCGCGCGGCACCCCATTTTGCAGCAGAGCTTCCGCATATCCAAATTATTGATTGAATGATATCGACCAAACACGTTCTTTGATAATCTTTAAGCGTCTCTTGCAATCTCGATCTCAACTTCATTTACGGTTCATTTCAAATATCATTTTTGCTGGATTTTTTTAGTGTTTTCGTCGGTGACCACCTCTTTCGGTCGATCCACTGCGTTCACCGTCATCCATGTGCTCATTTTCACCACGCTTTGAATTTTTGATACCAATCAATGTATTGTTGATTTCCCTTGTAGCAGAGTCCGGAAACTCATTATTCAAGCCAATCGTTTTGTCTCCACCGTATTTATTTCTTCAGAAAACAGTATTTTTAATCAAAAACCATGAAAATCCCTTTTTTTTCAATTTTGTTCACCAATAACACAAAAAGTTGCCTTCCACAAAAGGACGCTCTTATCTCACAAAGCTAATTGACTTACAGAGTCAACTTTGACACAAACTCATTGAAGGTGGCTACATATATAAAAATAAATATGCCGATATTAAATACTAGCGACGCCATCTATTGTGTCAGATTCGGGTGGAGGACTTATCAGCCAACCTGTTAAACATATGGTTTCGAATCGCCTGGCTAATTCGAATTTCCAAAGCTTTTTTTAGTATAGATCTGGCGTAGGTGAGAGGATTCGATTTTTCGATTCTTATATATACTTTCTTATTCGAAATTATATACGAGAAAAGATTTCACATAATCGGACTTAAGCGTTTTTTTCAAAAGCCGGCTTTAAATTTGTTTTATTGGTCAAAATCAAGTTCATGGGTCGGATTTTTTCCAAACTGCTGAATAACAAAAGTAGAAAGAGTTGTTAACTGTTTTATGCACCCTAACAAGTGTATCCAACTGATGTGCCGGACCGCATCACAATCGACGATTGCTGGTTAATAAACCCATCCCTCTTTCCCTATTTTTTATTTTGAATAATTGTCTTCAATCACAGAAATCATAGTTATCAATCACCAGAAATCATAGTATCGAATCACAAAAGTCAATTAAAAGATTAATTTGAAACGTTTACTTATGCTGATTAATTTTTTGTTTCTATTTAAAATTTTTTTGAACCAATTTAAATTTTTTATGATATTTTTAAAATTCAATTAAAAATTTTAATTGCGAACACTTCTTGGTCGATATTTGTTTATTATACGCCTTTTGTGCCACAAATTAGGTCGGATAAATATTTGTTACCTTTATTTTATTGAAAATCATCTCGACTCGAGAATCGGGTATGCAGGGCTAGATCGAAGTAGCTACGTGAAACTAGGCGGCACTATTCCCAGCAAAAAAGGCGTCGCTTAAAAAAGTAATGAATAAATGTTCTTTTTGCGATCCGGAAAGTGGTGCAAATTGACGCAGAGGCGATTAATTAACATGCGGGCTCTGTTATTAGGACCGGAAGTTCCTCCATTGGAAACTGAATTTTGCATCACTTCTTATTGGTGAGGGTGTGATCGATATTAATGTTTTGGATGCTAAATTAACCAATTCTCTTGATATTTTTGTCAAATAAAAAAATTTTTATAATTTTTTTATAATTTTTAATGGCATTCTAACGTCTTAGGTCGGAAACGTTTGACTCTTAAATTATTTTCAAAAATTCACCACTTTTTTCAGGACTGGATTTAGCATTTTTTTTTCGACAAAATTTTAAAATGATTTGTACCATTTTTATTGAAATCTTACTCAGTTTTTTAACCTATTTTAAAACACAACAAGTATATACGGCCGTAAGTTCGCGCCAGGCGAAGCTTATGTACCCTCCATCATGGATTGCGTAGAAACTTTCTTCTAAACACTGCCATCCATGAATCGAATTACTTTAAGTTGCTGGTAAACGCTTTGCGATGGCAAGGTATCTTAAAACCTTCCTAACAACCATCTTCTATAAATTTGTTATGTAAGCTCCATACGTATGGTATATTATATAAATCAAAAAGATCGCATCCATTAGTATAATAATTCAGTTTGACAAGTAGAATTTTTTAACAAATTTTCTACAGAAATAAAATTTTTAACAAAATTTTCTTATAGAAAATAAAATTTTAACAAAATTTTTCTATAGAAATAAAAAATTTTGACAAAGTTTTCTATAGATAAGAAAACTTTTGACAAAATTTTTCTACAGGAAATAAAATTTTAACCAAAATTTTCTATAGAAATAAACTTTTGACAAAATTTTCTATAGAAATAAAATCTTGGTAGATTATTTTTTGGCCTCGAGTGGCAAACCATTGATTATGACCGAATAAAATTTGAACAAACATTTTTTCTATAGAAATAAAAATTTTTGACAAAATTTTCTATAGAAATAAAATTCTGACACATGATTTGAAAATTTTTTATTATGACCGAATAAACATTTTAACAAAATTTTTTCCAAGAAATTAAAATTTATGGTAGATTATTTTTGGCTCTAGCTGGCAAAACCATGATTATGAACCAGATATGGACCAATTTTGTGTGATTGCGACCAATTTTTGGTATTGGTTCGTTAGCGGACCATATTACTAACACCACGTTCCTTAAATTTGAACCGGATCCGTCAGAATTTTGCTCCTCCAGAGCGCTCCGAGAGGTTTCAAATCTGGAGGAACGTTATTATGGGCGGCTGACTATATATTAAATTATGACCGGGTTCTGCACGGTTGCTTAAAGATCATATACTAACACCATATTCCAAAGTTACAACCGGAATTGGATTGAAATTTGCTTCTCTCTTGGAGACTTCGCAAGCCAAATCTGGGGATCGGTTTATTATGGGGCTATAGTATTAATTATTGGACGATTGTGGACCAATTTTTGCACTGGTTGTTTTTAGAGGACCATATATACCAATCATGTACCACAATCTTCAGGGACGGATCGGATGAAATTTGTTTCTTCTTTTGAGCCCGAAAACCCAATTCTGGGGATCGTTTTATTTCATACGGGCGCTATATATAAATTTATGCGATCGCATGTGTACAATTTTGCACGAGTTGTTAGAGACCAATTACCAATACAGTGCTACCAAATTTTCAAGCCGGATGGATGCCAATTTGCTTCATCTTTTGAGGCTTAGCAAGCCAAATCTGTAGATTCGCGTTCTATATTGGGGTCTATATATAATTTATGGGACGATGTGGACCAACTTTTTGCATGGTTGTTAGAGACATTACCAACATCATGTACCAAATTTCAGCACGATCGGATGAAATTTGCTTCTCTTTTTGAGAGCCTCCGCAAGCCAAATCTGGGGATCGGTTTATATGGGGTATTATATAAATTATGGACCGATGTTAGGACCAATTTTTGCATGCATTGTTAGAGACCATATACCAACACCATGTACCAAATTTCAGCCGGATCGGATGAAATATGCTTCTCTTAGAGGCTCCACAAGCCAAATCTGGGGATCGGTTTATATGGGGGCTATATATAATTAAGGACCGATATGGACCAATTTTTGCATGGTTGTTAGAGACCAACAATCGTGTACCAATTTCAGCCCCCCCTTTTTATGGGGGCTATACGTAAAAGTGGACCCATTAATGGGCCCCAGTTTCAGATACCATCCGACCTTACATCGATAAACAACCTACTTTTGTTGCCAAGTTTCAGTCGATAGCTTGGTTTCGTTGCGGAAGTTAGCGTGATTTCAACAGAACGGACGGAGACGGACGACATGCTTAGATCGACTTCAGAATTTCACCACGACCCAGAATTATATATACTTTATGGGTCTTAGAGCCAATATTTCGATGTGTTTACAAACGAATTGACAAAGTTAAATATACCCCCATCTATGATGGAGGGTATAAAAAGTTTATATATGTTATACATTCTCTTCCTCTCTATCTAAATATTTAATTGTATTATCTAAATAAATATATGTTTACATCGAAATATATTATTTTTAGAATAACTTTTTTCTCCCAACTGTAATATTTTTAAACATCATTTTTTTATTGGCTGTGCTAACATACTTGTTTACAAATATAAATATTTGCTACTTGAAAAATTACAATATTCTGCTCCCAAATATATATTTTTTTTAACATTGTGTTCGAATAGTTGTAGGGCTATATTAATAAATATTGCATTTCACATTTAAATAATTATGTTACTATGATAAACTCTAGCATTTTATTATATAATAAAATGTTTATCCCATAATATTAAACAAAAAACACTCAGAGCAGGTCCGTCAATTATTATGGTTGCAGAAAATTAGGCGGGAATTTTTCATTATCGCCAATTATTTAGTTAATAACAAAATAACAAACACCTATCTAATAAAAACAAAACATTATTTATGCATCGTCGTCAAAATTTGGATTTTTTTTTACATTTTTTCTTTCATTTTTCATGTGGGGCTTTTACAGACTTTAAGCGTGATAATCATCTCAACAAAAAAATGCTGATTTATACTTAAAAAAAAATTAAGTCAGAGAGTGAGTGTGGATGTTTGTGTTTATTGAATTTATTAATTGGACCTTTATTTTACATTTAATCGTATTAAAAATCACACTCAAATCCATTGCACGCCCAGACTATGGGCGGCGACACAACAGACACCGAGCTGATGTTAAGGCCTGTAAATATTAATTACGGTGAGTCATGAAAGGAATGGATGCAATAAGGCCCTGGTTAGGCCCTTATCGTCTATTCCGGATAAAAAAAATTGAAATAATTCTGAACCATGAGAGACTTTCGATTCTTAGTACGACCGTACAGTATAATTGTTATTGCGTTCAAACTGCTGCCATCAATATTTGATTATATTTTTGGTTATTATTTACGATTTTATTTCATATTTAATGTACATTGTCGCTTAAGTCAAGGACTCAAAACAAAATCTTGTTTTTTTTTTGCTACCAAAAAGAACCAAAAGAGTTTGTACTTCTTGATTTGAAGTTTTGTTCGATGATTGAGTGCCATACAACAGATCTCTCTATTTTCACTGTAGACATTGGAATTCTTCTCAAATGTTGCCCGATATTTAGTACTCGTTTGTATTTTACGTCTACCAAAAGAAACTTTGAGCTTTTTTGATGATTGAGTGCCATTACAAACAGATCTTCCCTATTTTCACTTGGATGCATTGCAATTTTTCTCAAATGTGCCCGATATTTAGTATCGTTTGTATTATTACGTCTACCAAAAGAACTGATAGAATCCATTACAACCCTTTCTTTGCCCGCCTGTGATTTTCTTACGCTTTTATAGTTGGACTGATTAATTTCAAAATTTGTACCCTTGCGCTACAGGTCATTTATAGTACATTTTAAACTTTTTTTGTTTTATTGTGAAATGCTACCATTTTTAGTACAATTGATACCACATTCTGTCGTATCACTCTTAATACCTATTACGAAATAATCATTTGTATTCCTTTAAACTTTGAATTAGTGAAATTTACTATATTTAGATACAATTGCTACCAATTGTCGCTATCACTCACTAAGACCTAGGGAAATTTTAACGAATATGGCTCATCTGTATTCCTTTATACTTTGAATTGGTTGAAATGTTACTATATTTAGTACATATTGTACCAATTTTCATATCGCTCAATAAGTCCTTAATTTTAAGAATTTCTACAAAGGGTATGAAGTTATGAGGCATGAACATTTGTTTTGTTATTTTTACTTTTAGGAGGTAAAAGGCCTTGTTCCAATTTACACCAGATCCTTTTATCCACCACTGCCTAATTTTTCTGCCCAACAATGAATCCCTCAAGCAACTAAAACCAAATTCAACAGCAGCAAATGAAAACAAAAAAAATATAATAATCAGCAACAGTGAGAAAAGCAAGAAAAAAACAAAATAAACATTCTTGAAAATTATATTTCTTCACCAACACAAAAATGTTGCTGCCTGCTAAGGGTCATTAAAAATTAAATAAATTAAAGCCAATGTATAATCACATTAAAGTGTGGCGTTCTCAACGACTGACCGACTGACTATGCCAATTCATTTGTCTACTATTGTGCTTTTCTCAAAATTTTAATTTAAAATACAAAATTAAAATATTAACCTCGACAAGCGGACTGTATATTGTCACGACGTTTATACATCTCCTCTGGGTATTAGCGCAAGGATTAGGTGGGTAGTTAGTAGCAACAGATAAACTTTATCTGTTAAACATTGTTGCATTCAGAATTTTGATTTGAGAAGCTTGATTGGCAAATTTTAAAAGCTTAATTAATGCTTAGATAAAATTTTGGTTTAGTTTTTCTTTCAATTTATAAAATAAAATTTTTCGGCTGTAATATACTTGTTCGAAGAAAATTTCAAAATCCATCCCAAAATGCGAGAAGGCAGCTGTTTAGGATTTTTACACATTAGTTCCCTTTGGGACAAATGGGCTCGATCTCGACTAAGAGAATTATTCAAACAAACAAAATGATGAAGCATTGCTGAAAATTTCCGAAATATGTGTCTTTTCGGCCAGTTTATATGCTTTTATTATATTTCACATTAAAGCCATTAAAAAATATGTAATGGGTATACTAATAAATGATTGCTCCTATATCAATTGCTACAAAAGTTGTGCGGCGCTTCGTTTTCCTTAGAAATCCCACGTCATTATGCCAAAAATAGGTCGAATAATATTTTTGGCCTATAATATTTTCGGAAAAAAATTTAATGGACATAGGGAGGGATAGCCATTCTTGCCCAGTTATTTTGAATTACCACGGTTTACTTTTTTGAAGGTGGATTCGTTATTGTCCTACTTTCTTTGGAGATCAACAGTCCATTTATCTATTTGTTGGCGTATTTCTATAGCAGGCATCCTTATGCCAAACGAATTCTTATTTTATTGACAAATTGAAGACAGACAGGATGGATGCTAGATGACTAGATTAAAATTTACAGGTTGTTTTGGACAAAATGTTCTTATAGTAAATAGGAATTTTTACAAAATTTTCTATAGAAATAAAATGTTGATACAAAATTTCTATAGAAATTAAAAATTTTTTACAAAATTTTCAATAAAAAAATAAATTTTACAAAAATATTCTGTTAGAAATAAAACTTTCACAAATTTCTAGTAGAAATAAAAATTTTGACAACATTTTCTCAGAAATAAAATTTTGACCGAAATTTTCTATAGCAAATAAAATTTTTGACAAAAATTTTCGTATAGAATAAAAATTTTAACAAAAATTTCTACAGAAATAATTTTGATAACATTTCTTAGAAGAAACTTAAAATTAGAGAAAGATTTATGGAAATAAAATTTTACAAAAAAATTTTCTATAGAAATTTAAAATTTTCACAAAATTTTCAATGGAAATAAAATTTTTGAAAAAATTTTCAATCAGATATTAAAATTTGACCAAAATTTCTATAAGAAATTAAAATTTTCATAAAATTATAGAACCTAAAATTTTTATAAATTTTTTTTATAGAACTAAATTTTGATAACATTGTTCTATAGAGGTGAAATGTGTTGACAAATATTCTATAGAAATAAAATTTTGATAACATTTTCTAAAGACTAAATTTTAGAGAAAAATTTTTATGGAAAAAAAATTACAAAAATTTTCTATAGAAATAAAATGTTTGGACAAAACTTTTCTATAGGAAATAAAATTTTGACAAATTGTCTATCGCAAATAAATTTTGACAAAATTTTCATATAGAAATAAAATTTTGAACAAAAATTTCTATAGCAAATAAAAATTTCACCAAAATTTTATATAGAATTAAAGATTTTAATAATTTCTAGAGAACTAAAATTTTGATAACATAAATAAGATTTGACAAATTTTCTATCGAAATAATTTTGACTACCATTTTCTATTAGAAATAAAATTTCGACAAAATTTTCTTTAATAGAAATAATTTTCTATAGAACTAAAATTTTGATTTAAACATTTGCAGAAGAACTAAAATTTAGAGAAAATTTTCTATAGAAAATAAAATTTTTTGACAAAATTTTTTCGTATTGAAATATAAATTTTGACAAAATTTCTATAGAAATTAAAATTTTTTGACAAAATTTTCAAAAGAAGATAAAATTTGACAAAATTTTCACTTAGAATAAAATGTTGACAAAATTTCCAAACAGAAAATAAAATTTTGACAAAATTTTCTATCGAAATAAAATTGACAAAATTTTCTATAGAAAATAAATTTTTGACAAAATTTTCTATAAGAAATAAAATTTTGACAAAATTTTCTATTAGAAATAAAAAATTTTTGACAAAAATTTCTTACACGAACATGAAATTTTTCAGCAAATGTTATATAGCAACTAAAATTTTAATAAAATTTTTTATAGAACTAAAATTATTGATATATTTTTTCCAAAGCATACTAAATTTAGAGAAAATTTTGCTATGGAAATTAAAATTTTAACAAAATTTCTAATAGAGGATAAAATATTTATTTGACAAAATTTTCTATAGAACTAACATTCTGATAAAATTTTCTATAGAACTTAAAATTCTGATAACAATTTCTTATAGAAATTTTAAATTGAGACAAAGTTTATAAATTCGTATAGAACTAAAATTTGATAACATTTTTTCTAAGACACTAAAATTTAGAAAAATTCTATCAGAAAAAAAATGTTGCCAAAATTTTCTTATAGAAATAAAATGTTTGACAACCATTTTTTGTAGAAATAAAATTTTTGACAAATTTTATAGAATAAATTTTGGACAAAATTTTCTACAGAAATAAAAGTTTGACAAATTTTCTAACAGGAAATAAAATTTTTTACAAAATTTTCTATAGAAATTAAAAATTTTGACAAAAATTTTTCTATTAGAAATAAAATGTTGATAAAATTTTTCTATTAGAACTTAAATTTTGACAAATTTTCGTATAGAAAATTTTGACAAAATTTTCGTAATATATAGTTTTGGCCAAAATATTCTATAGAATAAAATTACAAAAATTTTCTATAGAATAAAATCTGTGACAAAATTTTCTAGTAGAATAAAATTTTGGACAAAATTTTTCTATAGAATAAAATTTGACAAAATTTTTCTAAAAATAAATTTTGACAAAATTTTTCTATTAGAAATAAAGATTTGTCGAAAATTTATTTTTTAGAAAATTTTTTTAAAATTTTATTTCTAAAAAAGTTTTTTTTCCTCTATTAAAAATTTTATCAACATTTACTATAAAATTTGTGAAATTTTGTTTCTATAGACAGTAAAATTTTTAAAAAAATTTTATTTCTATAGAAAATTTTGCCAAAATTTTATTTCTACACAAAATTTTATTTCTATACAAAAATTTTGTCAAAATTTTATTTCAATAAAAATTTTTTTCGAAATTTTATTTCTATAGAAAAAAATTTATTTCTACAGAATTTTTTTTGTAAAATTTTATTTTTATAGAAAATTTTATCAACAACAACCAGTAAATTTAATTCAGTATGGATAGGCATACATCCTTTATGGTCTGTCAATTTGTCAAAATTATAGTTCGTTTTGACTTTTCTATTAGAAATAAAATTTTGCGTACTAAATTTTTTATAGAAATTAATTTTCTATAGAACTTAATTTTGATAACATATTCTAAAGAACTAAAATGTAGAGAAAATTTTCTATAGAACTAAAATTTTGACAATAGTTTTCTATTGAAATAAAATTTTGACCCAAAATTGTTGATAGAAATAAAATTTTGACAAAATTTATTCTATAGAATAAAATTTTTGACAAAATTTTCTATAGAAATAAAATTTTGACAAAATTTTCTATCAGAAATAAAAATTTTTAACAAAATTTTCCATATCGCGAAATATAAATTTTGACAAAATGTTCTATTAGAAATAAAATTCGTTGACAAAAATTTTTGATAACAATTTTCTATAGAACTAAAATTTTAGTAAGAAAATTTCTTATGGAAATAAAATTTTCTATAGAAATAAAGGTTTTTAAAAATTTACTGTATTGTTTTTGAAGCATTCTTGGCATCTGAGGAATTTAGTCCTTCCGTCCAATCTATTTTGTTGCGTATATATTATGGCCAGCGTTTAGCAATAGCTTTTTTCCCGCCTAGATTTGGCTTTTTGAAAGACGTTTAGCGGTAAAAAAATGCATTTAGTCTTTTATCTTTTTTCTGGTGCTTTTTCATGACCCTTTAATTCTATTTTTCTTTTTTTCTCCTCT
>PGFW01030398.1:2748-18385 GCA_003123925.1 Haematobia irritans | reverse complement strand
TATTTACTGTTGCTTTCTTATGGAATTCATCATTAAAGTTGATTTCATTCCATTAATCGTTTTAACCAACATATAGCCTTCTTCATATTGTATACACCACTAATCAACAAATTCCTCTAAATATAGTAACGTTGGCCTGTAAACCGTAACAGGAAACGTATGATTTTTTTGGCGCTTTATCCTGATTTTAATAAAACGTATCGATTACTGAAACCATAATTGAGCTTTTTCGCAGTATTGTTTTTTTTTTCGGGCAGGCGATAATTCTGGATTAGCCTGATGTAATTTATAAGATTAGATCATTAGCAGACGTGCAAGATATGAATATCAATTTCTCATCACCACTTTAAACCGAAAACATATCAATTGTATATTTTCTAATTAGAATATTTTTAGACTAAGCCGTTTTCTGTCTTCTTTTCACTCGAATGATTAAATTGTTCTTATTAGATCAGCTGATACGGAAAACGAAAGATGGTTAATTAAGATAGTTATATTTCTGAATCTTTCGTTTGAAAAACGTTGGCGTAATTCGTTTGTATTGGCGCTGTCAATAGTATAAAAAACATACAATGACATGCATGCACACTTAATTTAACTGGTTGTTCAGGATGTCATAATCAAGGCTTGAAAATTAAATTAACGCGGAAAGCGAGATTTTTAATTCTAAAACGACAAATTGCAATCACTAGACGTGGACGAAGCACAGCTTGACAAAATCGTGAATCGCCCTATTTGCAATTCTACGTGCTAAAAATTAAAATCAGTAACAATTAACTAAATACTAACACGCCATACTATGTTTTTACCTTAAAAAAATCGAGATCATTTTGTTTTTTTTTATGTTTTGTTTTAGTTATTCAATCTAATATATGTCACTGTCTAATATATACTTTTGCTTTTCTCCAAATCCTCTCAATGCCTAAACAGTGTTACTTCATCAAGCAAAAGAAATTTATCTATTTTTTTTTTTATATTCTTCGCAGTGTAAATTCCTTAAATTTATTTTATTCTAAATTCTCTTCCCTCCTATTATGAAAAAAAGATTTGTAACTTTTCTTCCCTCCAATAATGAAATAATATTCTCTCGCTATCCTAATTATAAGCTTTTATGTTAGTTGTGTAACCATTTGACATAAGACTTAAGAGAAAAAATGCTCTACAATGTTTTTGCAGTAATTGTTAAGTAGTAAATTAAGTTTTAGTTGCTGCTATGAATTTATATATTGTTTTTTATGTTCTGATTGAAATTAAAAACAAAATCAAAAGAAATTGCTTTTTTTAAATTAATAAGGTGAAAATTGGTGAAAAAAAGTAAGGTCGCTTACAAATGAATATATTCAAGTTGATGCGAGAGACGTAAATATTTTTACGCTTTATTACTAATGTTTAATTTTAAAGTAATCTAAGATATTGCCTGTTGTTTTGATTCTCTATTTTTGAGCTATAATATCAAAAAATCGGAAAAAAACTAAAAGCTAATCGTGAGAGAGGTATTTATTTTATGAAAATGTTAGTAAACACAAGAAAGAATGTTTGTAATTGAAAGGTTGAAAATAAAGTTGATAACGATGTGAGAGTGTGGTTTAAGTTTTATTAATTTTCATATTACCAATTGTCTATATAGAGTAAATTTGCTTATTAAGAAGACAAGTATAATGTGCCTATTTATTTATTTTTTTTCAATTATTTTTACCCTTATTAATTTATATTTCTCCTTTTTCCTGAGGATACATAATGCAAAGAACAGCACACACTTTGACAAGTTGGTGGGTTTCTAAGATACCATGTGACTGATATTAATATGCTTTAGGTTTCAAAGTTTTTAAATCGAAACCAACTGGAAACGGTTCTGGATTACTTTGGACATTGAAGCTGATTATATTAATTCAACGAATTGGAGTATTTTTTCGTTTTTGTTATGTTTTGCCGAATGGAACTTTAATTTTTTATATGTATATATTATGCCCACCCAATCCAATAAGTATTGAGATTTTCCCGGATAATGTAAATAATCCACGGGGCCACAAGTCCACCGTTTGGTAATAATTTTCATGATTTATTTGCAATTTAACTTTTTTCCTTCCGTAATGTCCTCTAAGGCTGGTTTCCTTTTTCCATCGTTACCTCCACCTCCCGTGGGGGTAATTTTCAATGAATTAAAATTTGCGCAAATGAAAACCTTTTCTCGTAATACCCCGAATGGTTTTTTTTATACTTTCCCGTTCCGTCGTGTACCGTTGGGAATCACGAAATATTCTTCGTTAGAAGTGTTGCCTTGAAAAGAAAACCGAATTTGTTGGAAAAATACGCCCCTCAAACGAATAATCGCTACGGGGAACAAATAAAAACCAGTAAAACTTTTGGGAAGTTTCATTAATGTACAACTTTTTTAGAAATTGCCTTCCAGATGTCCTCACAAATATGTCTTATTTCTAATACAAACAGGAGTTATTTAATTAAATTTTTATAAGAACTTTTTTTTCCCCATATTTTTTTTTATTGGGGTAAATGGGGACTTTTTATCCCAAAATAGATTTTAAAAAACATGGGTTAAGAATAATAATGGAACAAATTAATTCCCCAAAAGTGTTTTTGTCCCGTTTAAAATGCCTATCACCATTCTAGAAAAAATTCCGGGAAATTTTAAATAATTTGGGTGGAAACCGTTCCAGACAAGGGCATTAATTACAAATTAAATCAATAAAATAAAATTAATTATTTTGCCAAATATCACAAAATTTTTTTACACAAGAAAAAATAATCAACCCAAAAATTATTCCAATTTTAAAAATTAATTTGGAAGTTTAAATTTTTTCCAATTAAATAATTAATGGGTTACAATTTAACTTTTTTTAATCAAAGATAGACCTTAAGATTAAAATTTTAAGTCAATATGGAAAAACATTTTAAAATTTAAATTTAAAGTTAATGGATACAATTAATTTTTTAAAATCAAATTTTCCCGGAAAAACCTAAAGTTCAAGTTTTTTAATGATGGAATTAATGAACATTTTTTTTAAATTTTTTAGTTAAAAATTTTTTTTTCCGAAACAATCAATTTGTTTAACCACCCAAATAAAAATTCTAAAGCCAAATTCAAGAATGGAAATGAAAATAGTTTTACCTTTTTTTATTTATTAATAAAAGTTTAAATGAGTTTTTTGCAAATCAACCCATCCATTTAAATTTTTTTAATTTGAATCATTAAGAATTTAATTGGAAAAAAATTTGGCCAAATGAAGAACATTTAATTTTTTAATCCAAGAATTTTCTTTGCCAATTTAAAACGTGAATTGATACTATCAATTTTCCGTATTGGGAAGACATTTAAATTAAAAATTAATTGGATCAATTAATTTTTCGTGATTTTTAATCCAGAAAAAAAAAATTTTTGTGTGTTAAATATCCCAAAATACAACACTGAAATTTCAGAAATCAACCCTAAAAGGATTCAATTCAGAGCAAACGCCTGTTGAATGGTGGGGGACATCCGTTCCTATGAAACAGTCCATGGGTTTAAATTCATGTTCTGCCCAATTTTTTCCATAATTTCCGGGATCCAAAACGAACATTTTTTCAAACTAATTTTAGGCCGAGTTTTTTTTTTACTGGCCCCTTTTAATCAATACTCAATGTTTTTCAGACCTCTAGAAAATGTACTCAATAAAAATTATTCCCGTGAGTCACGGCCCAATTTTCCGTAAAATCGTGAAAATAAATCATAAATAAATAATAAATAAATTATTTAATTTTCCAATAATAACGAAAATTAATTCCCCATACCAAAACACTGAATTCAGATCAACCCTAAATGATTCAAGTCAGTGCACCGCTGTTTTGAAAATGAGGAAACATGTCCTTATGACAAGTCCGAATGTTAAAATCATCCGCTTTCTGCGCCCAAATTTTCCATCACTTCCCGGATCCAAGAACATTTTTCACTTAGAACGTTTTTTTTAACTGGCGCATACCGGATTGAAAATTCCAAATTTTTTACAATTTTTAGTGACACCTAGGAAATGTTAAAAGTTAAATAATTCTCATTTAATCATACCTCCATGGTTTTCAGATAACGTCCCTAAGAAAAATTAACTCAAAAATATTCGTGAGTCACGGGCCATTGTTTTCGTGATCACGATATTTTTTCGTGAGTCACCAAAAATATTTACTCAGCGTTACAACACCTCTAATCCCAATCAGTCCTCCAGAATGTGGTTAAGTACAATGATAGCGTTAGCTTAGGAATACTCTAAATGAACCCGCATAAACGTGTCCATCTGTCATAGAGAATGGCACACCAAAAAATGGACATTTTTAAGTTTTTTATTAACAATCCTCCGTTGACCTAACAATCATTTATCTCCATTCTTTTTTGAAACACTCTTAAATTTTAATATTATAAATCGATAACTCGGTTTTTTCTAAAGGTAAGTACTAATAGTTCGCTTTTTCGCGGTTAAAATTTTCGTGATCACTTTTTATTAAACTGTTAATATAAACGGCAATTGAATGCGCAGTTTCTGTTCCTTAGATTTCGACAAGACTTACAGGAATATTTGTTTTTTTTCATTTATAATTTGAATTGTTTAGGAAAGTAAATCGCGAAAATTAATGTGGTTTCAACTCGAGAAACCGAAACAATATACCACCTCAATGTAAAAATATTTGCAATCTTTTTAGCGCGCTTTGTAACTAAAACTTGGCGATCCTGGAAAATCTTAACGAAAATTTTTGGGTTGCAATAACAAAAATATTACAGTATAGGTAATGTAAGATAAATGTTTTAAACGTATGAAACAAAAAGGTGCAATAAAATTTTAGTGGCACAGAAAATATCATCGAAATCACCACTAAGTGGTACAATCATTAGATAATTCTCAACGGCATTGCCAGGCAACACTATTATTACGTAACGTAATAGCAATGCGATTTGAAATATGCAATTGAAAAAACTGTAAAAAATCAAAACGATGAAGTTCATCTAAATAAAATATCACACAATCCATAAAATTTTGAAAGTTTTACTTTGCTTACAGCAATTTAAAGTTGAATTTCAATTTTTTTAAAATTTTCGGCTTTTTTTTGTGTATTGGAATCTGGGCAGCAATTTCCATTGTTATTTATTTAAGATTCAATATACAGTTTCTAAAAAGAACAGCCCTAAACTTGAATAACGAGTTTCGTAGCGTTATTCATGATGAACACCGATCCTAAAGAAGTCCTACTACGAAAGGAAGCCTATATGTAAATATTTGTTATGTTTTTTTACCTAAATTTCAATTTTCTTAGAATATTTTTAATAATACATACAAAAGAAAATCCCTTAAGGAATTCGTAAATTAATTTCAAGTTAATGAAGAATGATATATATTTTTTTTTGAAATTGAGACAAAAAAAACAAAGAAAAAAAAACTGTTAAAGAACAGCAAAATGGTTTAGAAAATCAGCGCATAAATATATGGAGAGGAAAAACAAAAAAATGCTTAAGTAACAAAAACTAGACTAATATTTTTTTAATTACAAAAAAGTTAGAACAACTACAAGAGAAAACCACAAATATAAAAATCGAAAATGCGAATTATTCCTGGGCAACTCTACTAAAATACTAAATAAAAATTTAAAAGAAAATGTGAAAGCAACCAAAAACTGTTAAATCTTGTTGCTCTTTAATAAACTTTTATGTCTTTTCTTGATAAAAAACAGAAAATCAAAAAATCTTTTAAAGATAACTTTTTTTTTTTCTTTTTTTATTTATGATGTAAATATTTTTCCCTAGAACATTTTACGATTAATTGAAATCTACAAACAAGTGTATGTATAAAATTTGTATTCTATTCTTCAAAAAATATTGCTTGGTGATATTTTTTTCGGAGCTTAAACTATTCTTAAAATTTTTCGATCTAAGTAATAAACACTGAAAATTTCAAAAAAAAAAACAGAGACTTTACACAACTATGAAATTTTAAATGATATGTAATTTTAATGAAACTGAAAATTAAAAATTTTTTGAGGAAAATACAATTTATTTAGATAAAATGCAAGCTTTTTTTGTGGCATTTTTTGCTTAAAGTTATTTATGACAAAAAATAATAATGACATTGAATTCAATTATAAGAATAGAGATATTGCTCTTTGAACTTGTTGCTATAAAGGAAGATTATTTCCTTGGTAATCACATTATTCCATGTCTAGCGATCCTCGAATTTGTAAAATAAGAACATAAAAATTCAGCAATTCCAATTTGTTTTGAACAACCTTTTTAATACTATCTGCTTTGACCAACCACCGTCTTTCGTCTTAGTTGAGGAAATAACCATTATTGAAAAAATTATAATGCGAATTAATCAATTGTTTCTGCATTTAATTACAAGCTGAGCGGTAATATTCTTCTCGATGTTAGCTATAACTAAATAATTAGAATTAACTTTTAAATTCTTCGTGTTTTCCCTCAAAACACATTAACAAAGTCTCCACAAATTTACGAATATGGGTTTTGTTTTTTTACAATATTAGTGATGAATGTTGTAAATAGTTATCCACATAAATACATGAAATTTGGGTGTGAGGTCTGTTTTGCATAACAAGCTCGGATTTTATTGAATATCAATTTTTGTGAAAAGAGATTAATACAATTATTGTAGATTTGATGATTTTTCATGGTATTTTCAACTGATGGTATTTGTTTAATCACTATAAGTAATTTTTAATATTTTATCATCAGTCAGTAAAGTCAGCATTACGTAAGTCAAGGAAAAAAAAAGAGAATACCCATGTTCAAACCTCATAATAAAATAATGAGCAGACACATTTTCAGTGGCGATCATCCTACAACATTAGTTTCTTATTCATATAATAAAGCGCCATTCTTTTTTAGTTTATCTTTTGATTTATCTTTTGTATTGGAATAATACAAGCATCAAATGAAGAGGTCTCCTATGCGATATCACGCCAGCTAAACCTAATTTGAATTCCTAATCTTGCTATTTTATAAAACTATAAGTCTATCTTCTCACCATGAAAGCAAGGATCAAACTAATAATGAAAACACCTTGGAAATGAATTTATTAATTGAAATCAAATAAAAACTAATTGATGGAATTTTTTTTCTGGCAATCAATATATAAACAGGACGTATCAGAAACATCAATAATGTCGTTGCAGATTATAATATGTCGAACTGTAGACAGAGTTGGTCAGCATGAAGAAAGACGGATCTACGTTCTTTGATGTTAATGTTTTTTATTTAGATTTAGTAATTATATCCATGGTATGTGGTTATGATTAGTGACAAGTGTGTTTGTTGGGATTTCTAATTTATCTAGAATAACTAGTTGTTTTTCGATACAACATTTTTCTTTGAGAAATCACTCATATGTACATAAAATAAGTAAAATATAATCAAAAAAGTTTTATACAAAATTCTTAGCCAACCAAATATAATATGATTGAGGTCACTTAAACTCGCTTTATATAAGAGAAGTTCATACCAATATGGGTAGTATTCAAATTCGCAAGCCAAAGAGCGATTTTAATAAGCCATATGTTATCTGGCAATATTTATTTATACGTGCCATACTTTATATTGGCTAGTCATGTGTTCCAGAACTCGAAATATAGTACCGCCCTTGATAATGATCTTAACGGATTTGGTGTGATCCTTAATTGAAAATGGGGTTACTCAAATAACCCGACGATACATCGCATATTAAAAGATTGTTTCTTTCTCATATGTTAGGCTTTCTGGTGTAGGTGTCGTTTGAGATAATGAAATCAGAATTTGAATTGTTTTATGGAAACAAATTTTTTTAACACATTTTTTTAAGTGAATAGATATTTTAAAGAGTCACAGCTTAGTATAAAAGTGTCAATGCGGCAAAAGCATTAAACCTGCTGATTCACACGCACAGGGGAAAGCTGTAATGTTAATAACATTAACATAGACGTGATATTCATTGACTATTGTCGCAGCCAAAATAGGGTTTATGGGGGAAATATATTTATTAATACAGTATCGTTTAGGAAACGTATAGAAACGATAGGTTAGAGACATAAAATATTAAGTTTTGCAGGGTGGCATTCAGTTGTTGTATTTAGGACAAACATCTGTTTGTATATAAAATAAACTTTTCTTCTTGGAATTTTTAAATCATTCATATACTCCTCGTCTTAGAATGCAATAATTTTTTTTCGTCCATATGTATAAATTTTTCAAAAAAGTTCTCCCGTATCAAAAAAGTGATCAATAATTTGGACCTTTATCAAAACATGATAATATTGGCGATAATTTAATCCTTATCGACAAGACAGATTTTGTGTGAGAGTATAATTTTTGTATTTTTGAAATTCTTGATATCTCAATCATCTGACTTTCGGAAGCTTTCCTGTAAGTTTTATACAAGTTTTAAATCGGATTTAAAAATATTTTTTATAAAAATCATTGAGAGCATTCATTAAATCACACATTATGGGCCCGCCATACCTCTGATTGGAAAAAAAATATATGTTATCTATCTGAAAACCAAAGGAAATTGATTCGTGGCATATGTATAATAATACTTCTATTCCAAGTCTCAGTGTTTTGCCCGATTAAGAACAGGTTATTATGTCAGTTTCGTAATGGCGTAAGTATGGCATATTTAACTTAATTTTGTAGAAAACAATAGTGACAACCCAACTATTTTATTTTTGACTAATCATAAGAAGTCGGTATATGAAAGTCATTGGGACAATATAATCTATTTCATCGCCTATATAAAGCATAAAAGTCGGATCCAATATATTTTCATCACGTAACTAATGTTTTGGTTCTATATAATTTATAGTACTTAGTTTTTCTTTGATAGGGTGGCTGACGTAAAGAGATCGGTTTAATTTTTTTTGTTAAGCTTTCAGATAGAACGATGTTTTATTGGGATATTTATATTTTTAGAAGGAGTTTTATATTAAACAAGTTTTGAACTGGACTAGAATGAATTTCCCCTCGCATTTTGAAAAAAAGAAAGGGGTGAATCAAATTTCCCCATTAAGACTAAAAAGATCTTGAAGTAAAAGGAAGATTTGGTGTAACCATATTAACTTTAGGACGGTTATTAACAGATAATAATCATAAAGAAGTACACTTTGAAACTGCGAAAATCCCTTCCAATAATAATGAAATGTTCATGAAGAATTACGCCAAGAACAATACCATTCTTTTATTTTAAAAGTATTAGCTTTGTTCATGATATATCAGAAGAACGCGAGGTGTGCGATCAAAAGAATAAAGTTTTTAAACTTTTGCCTCAAATTGATTTAATATAATTATATATAATAAAATTTCTAGGTCAGTCCTTTATTTATTATCAAGCAAATACCGTGCTGTATTGGGAGTGATCTCATGAGCCTTTATGAACCCACAGTGAGAGCTGATTAATATTGAGAAATAAAAAACATTAATATATATATAAAGACAGTTAAATAAAGTGGTGGTTAAAATTGTAAGGAGAAGGATTAAATTGAGTTGGGTGACATCATTACCACCGTCAAGAGAAGAACATTGAATAAGCCCACTCACATACATATTTGCCGAAGATCATTATAATACAAAATTAATGATGTGCCAGCCTATTTTTGCAAGACGAGCGACTTATTTTGGCCAAGAACACAATATTTAACTAACAAATTGCAAACCAAATGTTGGCTCAAGTGAATCATGGTTCTAAGAAAATACAAGTGTGATTACCTCATCTAATACTGTTTATCCTATGAAAACATTTATTGATAAATAGTATGAATTTTGTTTTTTCGATTTATATATGAGAATTGGAGTACACAGATCTACATTATAAAAAATGTTTATGTTATGTTCGTCAAAATTGTTTTTCTTCAGTTATAAAGTATCATGGGTCACAAACAGTAACTAGTATTTTGATTTATTATATGTATGAACAAAAATAACTTTTTTATTTACGCTTCGTTATAATAGGAAAACGCACACTTGAGATAAAGAAAACATAATTCTTATACTCCCCCATATGTAATTCGAAAATTTTGATTTGTCTCTTTTATTTATTTATGGCTACATAATCTTACACTAGATAGTATCATTGTATTAATTTTTTTTGTTTATTTTTTATTATATCATCCGGAGATATTCAGTATGCTTTTAAGTTGCGTGCTATTAAGGCATCTCCACATATTTTTACACCACTCCTTAAGTTCCTGTAAAAAAATAAATAATTTGAAAGTAAATTTAAAGGTTCAATAAATTTTCAACAATAAGTATTCATTATAAATTTATCACTCTTCGTGCCTTTATAATTTTTTTTAATTTTACCTTTTTCGCCTTCCAAACGGAAAGAACCATCCAGATAGTCCAGGGAAAACAACGATCATAAACTATCATGTTATTTGCAATAAAAGAAACAACACTTATCTGGGAACTTATTACTGTTGCTTTCTTTGGATTCATCTTAAAATTGATTTTCATCCATTTTTTGCCAACATAAAAGCTTCTTCAATATGTAAAACCACAAACAAATTCCTCTAAATATGTAACGTTGCCGTAACGTAACAGGAACGTATGATTTTTTGGCGCTTATCCTATTTAAAAACGTACGATATGACCATATTCTTTTCCAGGCTATTGTTTTTTTTTTCGGGCAGCCGATATTCTGCCGTGAAATTATAAATGTAGTCTTGCGACTGCATGAATAATATCAATTTCTCATCATCCACTTTAACCGAAAACTATTCAATTGTATTTTCTAATTAGAATATATTTTCGCGCTAAGCCGTTTTTCTTCTTTCTTCACTCGATGATAATTGTTTTTTGATCAGCTGATACGAAAACGAGATGTTAATTAATGTTATTCTGAATCTTTACGTTTGACAAACGTTGGCTAATCGTTTGTATGGGCTGTCATGTATCAAAAACATACAGATGACATGCAACGGTACACTTATTAACTGTTTTCGGATGCATAATCAAGCCTTGAAATGAAAATAACGCGGAAAGCGAGATTTTAATTCTAAAACGACAATTGAAATCACTACGAGCCAGCTAACAAAATGATCTCGATTTTTTTAAGGTAAAAACATAGTATGGCGTGTTAGTATTTAGTTAATTGTTACTGATTTTAATTTTTAGCACGTAGAATTGCAAATAGGGCGATTCACGATTTTGTCAAGCTGTGCTTCGTCCACGTCTAGTGATTGCATATTTGTCGTTTTAGAATTAAAATCTCGCTTTCCGCGTTAATCTAATCGTCTTCTCAAGCTTGATTATGACATCCTAACATAGCAGTTAAATTTAAGTGTGCAGCATTCATTGTATGTTATTATGTAATACTATTGAAATGACGCCAACAAACGATTACGCAACGTTTTCAAACGAAAGATTAGAAATTATAACATTATCCTTAATTAACCATCTTTGTTTTCCGTTGTCAGTCTGATCATAATAAGAACAATTTAATCATTCGAGAGAAAGAGAAAGACATGAAATCTCGGTCTTAGTTTCTAAAAGATATTTCTAAATCTAGAAAATTCAATTGAATATGTTTTCGGTTTAAAGTGAGTGATGAGAAATTGATATTCATATCTGTGACACGTCTGCTAATTGATCTATATCCTCTAATTATAATTCACATCAGGCTTATATCCAGTATAGTTATCGCCTGCCCGAAAAAAAACAATATCTGCGAAAATATGCTCAATCTTATGGTTTCACTGTAATCGATACGTTTTTATATAAAAATCAGGTAGTAAAGGGCCAAAAAAATCATACTGTTTCTGTTACTACAAGGCAACGTTACGTTATTTAGAGGAATTGTTGGATTACGGTGGTGTATAACTACATATGAAGAAGGCTATATGTTGGTATATATAACGGTATTCAATGAAATGAAATCAACATTTAATATGAATTTCCATAAGAAAGCAACAAGTAAATAAAAAAATATTTCTGCTGTTAAATCCGCAAATGAATGAAATCTCGAAAATTTAACAGTTTATGTCACGTAAGTGGTTGTCAACATATTATAACGAAAGGGCCGGAACATTTGTATTGTTTGTTATGGTTAAGCCCACAAAAAACGACTTTGATTAGTAGGCGTGTGGCCAAATAAAACGTATTCTAATTCCTTTTGCGGATTTTATGGCATAGTGTTGCCATCGCCCAACTCATACAAATAATAAACCATTGCATGTTTTTTATTTAATTCAAATTTTGACATTATTAATCAATTGGTTATTAATATCAAAAACCTCGATTTAAACTCTAGGAATTTTTGCTGGACAAGGTATTGTTATTGTTTGTTCGCGGAAAAAATGTTTTCGCCTACCGTTTAATCGCTATGGTTATGGTTTACACAAAAAACTTTTTAGCGGATTTTAGGTCTGACATCGACGTTTCGGGCCCCTATTAGAATGTAGTATCAGCAATGAAAATTTCCCAATAACTGCCAGGTGGTATTTCCGTAAGCGAGTGTCAAGGCACAATAGCAGTTTATGTGAAGTAATTTGCTAAATGAAATTAAAAATTAAATGTAAATGTATTTTTTTTTTGGAATAATTTATATATTTCCAAATAAATCGCCCATGCTTCTTGAAATAGGTTGCTTTAACATTTTATATATTTATTGTAATGTAGAATTTTAATACTTTTTCCGCGCATAGGAAAGCAAAATGAGTTAACCGGAATATATAATTGTTTGCAACAGCGACATATCATATGTTTGAACTTTAAGATTTAGGTTCAAACATAAAAACGTTATAGAGTTGTTCTTTTAACAGTATCAAACTAAATCTATCAAAAAATTTTGTTTTCTAAATTATTATGGTATTGTTTCCAAAAAAGAATATCTTTTTAATTTTCTGTCTAACATCTTAAACATAAAGTCGGGTTTAGCAACCGCATTTATCTGGTCACTAAATCAGCTAAATTTAATTACCAAATTTTAAAAAAATTTATGTCTCAAACTTTACATTTAAAACAAATATTTAGATAAATTGGCTTAACTCATATCTTTAACTACTATACTCTATAG
Source organism: Haematobia irritans (assembly GCA_003123925.1). NCBI lineage: Eukaryota > Metazoa > Arthropoda > Insecta > Diptera > Muscidae > Haematobia > Haematobia irritans. The sequence continues at coordinate 5,354 of PGFW01030398.1, read as the reverse complement.
AAATTAATAAATATGTGATGTGTGTTGATTTTGCAATTAAACAATAAATAGAAAACTAGCGACTACTTCAATAATAACTATGTTCTATTACACAAATCAGTTTCTAATTAAATTAAAAATTAGAAAACAGCACATTGACCTGATATTAAAAAAACTAAATAATATTTCACTTAAATGATTGTATATATTTGTGATTATTTTATTCATACATATATATCTGTCATGTAGCTTAAAGGTATAGTAAATTTGTTTATCATGTAAATTCTCCGATGTGTCCATATGATTTCTTATTATGTTATTTAATGTAGAAATCTCTGTAACAAAAAAACAAAAACAAAGCAAGCTTACATCAAAAAATATATATAATTCTACAAGAGATACTGAATTTTTTTAACTGTTCTTTTAAAAATTTTATTTCTTTTAAGAATTAGTTCTTAAACTTTGTTTTAATTCTATAGAAAACTTGTCAAATTTATTTGTCTACAGAATATTTTTCATGAATTTATATGACTATTACGATATTTAAATTTCATTTTTATCTTTTTAGGTTATATTTTTATTAATTAACAATAAGTATATATATTTCTTGCTTTTTTAAAACTGTTATTTTTTATTATAGTTAAGATATAAAAATTTGGTGTCATAATCAGTCATTGTTATTGTGTTTTTCTTATAAGTATAATATTTCTCAATATTATCATCTTATGTCAATATTCTTTATGCGTCAACCACTACAATTAATATGATATGACTTATGATTATAACATTTTATATCAATTATTATTTCTTAACAGATAATAATTTTCAAAATTAATAACAGTAATCTAAATCAACAAACCCCTCCACCATAGGAATTCTTTTTAGCGAAGATAAAATTAAATATATAACATTCTTTACAATTCAGTATCTGATATACACATAGCAGAGAAGCATTGATATATAACTAGTTTATGTTATATTTATTTGTTTATATTATTTAGTTATAATATATTATGTGAAAAGAACGTGGATGATCAATCATAGGATTTAAGACATTTTGGCTTTTTTTCTCCAACCCCTCATTTTCTATTTATAAGAAATTATACCAATTTTGGTATCATTAATTTTTATTACACCTCATTAACATTTATACTGATCCAACATGGTTGCACTGATATATTTCTGTTTATTACACAATTGCAAAGGGAAAGGGGACCTAAACTATAATATCTAGAAATATCCTGAATGAAGGCGATTTTATTTTAGATGGACTATAATATATTAATTTGAAATAAGTATCATTGAGATATCATAAACACCCATTATCTAAAATATTATATGGATTCTATATCAAATAATACTTCGTAAATATATTTTCATTATTAATATATTAATCGGAAAAAACTACTATTTATATTTTTATATCATTTACGGCCATTTATCATGTAGTGCTGCCTTAGGCTTTAAACTACCATTATAAGAGAATAAGTAAGTATTGCATTAAGATCTTCTTCACTTACCGTAGTTAACTATATTAAACTAGAATATATAACGATTTGTACAGTGTAAGTTCCCAATACTGTATATGTTGAAAATATATTATATTATATATTTCCAAAGCTGACAGATATGTTTTCAATTAAACAACTGAGAGTGAATTCCAAAATCAAAATAGGTAGCTACCATTCTACTAATCCTAACCTTACACCATATTAAAATGAAGGGGTGTTCATATAGTTTTATTAAATGCTAAAATTGGAAGAAATACGTCTAAAGTTAGTATATATATTTTAGACCATAAATTTTGACCGTATCACCCTTTAGTACGTTTAAAAGTTCAAGTTCGCTAATAGTAGCAACATTAGGATCTAACAAATTGAAAAGGCCGCATTTTATTCAATATTATATTACAGGTACTAATACAACTGTATTATCTTCTCAAATTTAATGTTCATATAATAGATTTTACTAACTGTCCAAATGTTCAGCCTATATAAAAAGTAGATTTCACATCAGCAGTATGTTTACTATCTAAATAGATTTTCAAACATCCATATTCAGAGAACAAATAATATTTGAATTAAAATTATAATTTCTTTGTTAGAGATAGGTATTATATTTATTTGAAACTGACTTTCTAATACATAAATAGCAACCATTTTATCCATAACTACTGATTGACAATATGTTTGATAACTACAGATCTAAATTTAGAGAGCAAATATTGTGAGCAAGATACAAAGGGATGATAGAAAATACTTCTTATCTATCTTATACATTTGACCTATGCATACTTGATTTGTGGACGAAAACATGTGGTTATATTTATTATTATTAGTTGTGATATATAAAAAAAAAACGTAATAACGCTGGTCTGATAATGTCCATAAATGTTATGCCATGGGACAGATGTAGGCAACGATGAACAATTAATCTGCGAAAGGGTATTTTGACAATATTAAAATTATTATTTAGAAAGTTATCAAAGATATCGCACCTATTTAAATTGCAGTATATAATTGATAAGCATATTGTTAAATTAAAAAATAATTATAATCACGTTATTCAATTTAATAATATATGTAAGAGTTTATTGGCATCTCTTTTAATCTACGTGCGAGAACAAA